>PVKS010029409.1:0-25380 GCA_004027875.1 Aplodontia rufa | reverse complement strand
CCCCTCCCCATCCCCCTCCCTACACCTCCAAGTATCCTAGAGAGCTATCCCCCTGTTACTCTGAAAGTCATTCAATTAGAGGTTCTGTTAGGTCAGCCGTCTGTCCTACTGCTTCCACATAAATTCTAGTATCAACAGATGAGAGAAACCATTTGGCCCTTGAGTCTCAGAGCTTGTGAGACTTCACTAAGCATAATTCTGTCCATCTCCATCCATTTGATTTCGAAAGCTATAATATCATCCTCTCTAATGGCCGAGTAGTATTCCATAGTATATATGTACCAAAGCTTTTGTATCCACTCGTCAAGTGAGGCCAGCCTAACTTCTTAATCCTTTAATTATCATATTGAGTTCCCAAGAACTTACTGATGGGCACTAGGTTTACCTCCCATTTTAAGTTATTACAGTGATCCAATGTATTTCCTTTCATATACATCTTCGTAAGCTAGTACAGGTATTTCTGTAGAATCAAACCTCAAAGTAGAATTTGTAAGTCAAAAGGTATATAAGTATTGAATTCTTCCATTGTGAGCATCAAAAACTCTTCCCTAACCTAGCTATGCAAAATGTCTATTCCACAGTAGCTCACAGAATTGAATAATGTAGGGTAAACGGCTTCAGCGTTGGCTTGATCCAGAGCTGGAAATACCCATTCTTTTTGTTTTCTGGATTTAATACAGTTTTAGCCTTCATGCAATGAAGTTCCAAGTTCTATTCATTGGAGCCACAGCAGTTCCAACCTCACTCACATCATCAATCCAGTGGAAAAGAGAAGAATCCATTATATACTCCATCAAAGTCCATTATATACTCCTATTCAACCTGTTTGTCATATTTGCTCCTGTATGCGCTAACAGGTTAGACATGTACAAAACAGAAGTGAGGTAGAAGGTACAGAGGGTAAGAAAGGAAAGGTTTGAGAACCAGGCTACTTATGCATAACGTATTGCTTTCTATTTGGCCATGGCAAAGAGATCATTCAGTTAAAACCTTAGAGACCGAGACCAAAGTGGAGTGACCCGCCTTTTCCTATTTTTCCCATTGTAGAGCTAAAATCCCTGGACACTATATCTAAACAGAAGTAAGAAGACTGAAAAGTAGAGAAAAGAAAGCAGAGGCTAGAGGTACAGCTCAGCAGTACAGCACCTGTCTATAGAGCATGCATGAGGCCTGGGTTCAATCCCCAGCACCACAAAAGGAGAAGAAAGAATGCAGCCATATACTTTCTAGGACTTCAGGCTCCAAGGAATAAGAGGTCAGTTTTTGCATCTTATATCCTAGACTGGAACTAAAGAAAACACAATAGACATGCTGACAAGAGCAGACAGAAACATACGCCTATTATCTCTAGCCAAAGAAACAAACTGGAAACCTAGCAAGGCAGAAAAGTTTTAGACTGTACCTACCTTACTCTAACAGAATACCATGTGGGAGAAATGTGGCCAACTCTACTCCTACCTCCACCAGCAAAGGCTGAGTGGGGAGATGAACTCCTACCCTTTCCAAGCTGTAACCACGTACCACTCGCACTCCCACCATATTTCTATAAAAAAGATCAAATAGGAAATAAAGACTTTTATCCCACCTGGTAGAAATGAGCCTCCCCTCCTGCCCCAACCCCACCAACTAAGAGTATCAGAAAGTTATGAGGGAATTCTGGACCCAACACTAAGGAAACATCCTTCCTCTTCCTCACTGAGTGGTATCAGAAGTGGTTAAAGGGAAGGAAAGGCTTATTGCCACCCGGTGACAATGAGACCTCCATGTACCTATCTGCCACTCCCAAATTCCCTGCTATCATATAGGTAGAGACCTAGAGGGCAGCCTGAAATCCTACCTGTCTAGCAACACCTTTCAACTGAGTGCCAAAGGAGGCCAAGGGGGGAAAATGGACCTTGACCCTTACCTAGCAGCAGTGATGTTGTGCCCCTCATTCCCCAACAACCACACTTTCAGAAGAGACACAGAATATTTAAATAAGATCCAGAGTCTCATACATAATACTCATATGTGAAGAGACACGTGGAAAACCATGCATCATGCCAAGAACAAGGAAATTTTCAACTTGAATGAAAAACAATAAAAGGGACAAGCACTGAGATGATACAGATATTGGAATTCTCTGACAAAGATATTAAAGCAGCCATCATTAAAATGCCTTATAACCAGCCACTCTGGAAAGCAGTGGAGACTCCTCAAAAAACTAGGGATGGCACTACCTTATGACCCAGCTATCCCATTCCCAGGTATTTTCACAAAAGAGCTAGGATCAGCACACTACAAAGACACAGCTACACCAATGTTTATAGCAGCTCAATTTATAATAGCTAAACTATGGAACCAATCCAGATGCCCCTTGCTGGACGAAGTTTTGTAAATTGTGGTATATATACACAATGGAGCTCTACTCCACTGTTAAGAGAGAACAATATCATGCCTTTTGCAGTCAAATGGATGGAAATGGAAAAAATTATGCTGAGTGAAATATCCCAAACTCCAAGACTTGTGGGCCAAATGTTTTCTCTCATATGTGGAAGCTAGTGTAAAACCCACAACAGGATGATAGTCATCCGAGTTTAAATTTGAAACTCACCACAGTTGAAACTCTATATAAGCTGGGTGAACCATACCTATGAAGGTGGGGGAATGAGGGAGGGAGGGAAAGAAGGAAGGTATAAGGAGGGGGGTTACTGATATAACAGGGTATCTTCAACTCCCATTAGAAGCCTAGCTATACACAGGCAGGCAGAGAACCTCAGAAATGTCAAAAATTATTATACATGTATATGTTCATTTCAAACTATAGTATGGTGGGATTACAGAGGAGATATGAGTTCAGGGAATAGAAGGAGGAGGATAGATCCTGGTATAGGATCAACCTCACCTTACTATCTCACTATGTCAATATCCATGTATGCATGACTGTGTAACAATTCCAATATATAAGTCTATGTTGAATAAAAAAATGATTTATTAATAATACACATACTTGGAACAAAGTTTTAAAAAAATAGAAGTCTCATCAAGGAAATAGATTATATAAAGGAAAAAAGGGGATATTTGACAACTGAAAAATATAATAACCAAAAGTTAAAAATAGGAAAAAACCCTCAGGGGATAAATACAACATAGTAGCAGAGAGAACAGGAGAATCCGTGAACTTGAAGATAAAATAAGAAAAATTAGCTAATCTGAACAACAAACAAAATGAACTAGGGGGAAAAGGAACAGAACAGTCTGTGAGACTATATCAAACGATTTTACATTCATGCAATTAGAGTTTGCATAAGAAGAAGAAAAAAAGGTGGGACTTTAAGAAAAGTATTTGAAGAAATAATTGCTGATGACTGAAAATGTCCCCAATTTGCAAAGGACAGCAGATTCAGGAACCTGAGTGAAACCCAAACAGTAAAATCCAAACAAATCCACAGAGAAACATTCAAATCAATCTTCAGAAATTAATGGACAAAGAAAAACATTTTTGAAGCAATTAGAAAATTAAAACATACCTGAAGTCTAAGAGAAAAACAATATGAAAGACAACAGATTTTTCAGGCAAAACCATGGAGGGCAGAAGGAAGTGACACATTTTTCAAGAGCTGAAGGAAAAGAATTGTCATGCTGAATTCTATTTTTGGCAAAATTATCCTTCAGGAATCAAAAACATTCTCAGATGAAGGAAAATTGTGAGAATTTGTCATTGGCAACCTACCCTGATATCTAAGACAAGTTCTTGGAAGAGAAAGGAAATGATTTTTAAAAGGGGTCTTACAACATTTGGGAAAGAAGAAAGAATGACGAGAAGCCCAAAATATGGGTAAAACATAACAGACTTTCCTTCCTTTGTGTTTTCTAAAGTATGTTGGCAATAAGGCAAAAAGTATATTATATGATCCACTTTTTGATAGTGGATCCTTTAAAATGTAGAAAAAATTGTGAAGACAACTCTACATGCAGGAAGGTAAACGGACTGAACAGGAGATAAGAGTAAAATGTCACATTTCACTCAAGTTGGTAAAAATCAACAGCAGCAGATGGTCGTAGTGACTGACTAGTTCTGTATGTTGGCTGCAGTGGCAATTTCAGGAATCTACACATAGATCTACACATAAAATGGCATAAAACTATACCTGCACTTCCTACCAATGTCAGTTTCCTGGTTGTAATATTATACTATAGCTACACAAGATCTAACAATTGGGGGAGATTTGGTAAACAGAACATGGGATATTATGTACTAGTTTCACAAAAGAAAAACAAGAAAGAAAGAAAATCTTGGATAGGGAAGCATTAAGACCCAGGCATCAAGTTCTACCACCAAGAAAAAGCACTGTCTTTCTCTTGGCAGCTCATTTCCAAGGCAAAAATACAGTACTTAAAAATTTAAAGCCCAATTAGACTTGGCATACAATTCTTTTCCTCAATAAAACCCAAGGGCCAATAAAGAATATGTGGATTGTAAGACTTTGGGTATGTGGGATGGACAGGGAAAGAGGGCTTAGCAATTGTTGTGGTTTGAATGTGTTTCCCAAAGTTCACATGTTGGAAACTTAATCCCCACTGCAACTGTATTAGGAGGGGATGTCTAATAAAAGATCAGTAGGTGGTCTGTAGCGGTGGTTAAGGTGCTTGCCTTGCATGTGGGAGGACACGGGTTCAAACCCCAGCACCACAGACACAACAAAGTGTAGGAACAACAAAAGCTACATGAAAAACTAAAATCAATTCTCTCTCTCTCACTGTCCCTCTCTCTTAAAGAAAAAAATTAGATAATGAGAACTTTGCCCACATCAATGGATTAGAGTGGGTTAGTTACCGTGAGTGCATTTCTGATAAAAAGTTCAGTGCCCTTCTGCGCTTTTTGTCCCTCCTGCTCTCACCCTTCTACTTTCTGTAATTCGATGATGTAGCAGGAAGGCCCTTACCAGATGTGGGCCCATCAATCTTGCACTTTCCAGCATCCAGAACTGCAAGAACTAAACCTCTGTTCTTTATAAAGATTACCAAATCTCAGGCATTCTGTTAGAGCAGCAGAAAATGAACTAAGATAGCAAATAAAGTACAAGAACAAGATTTGCCTATTTACAAAATTTATCCTTTAACTGACTTATTTTTCGGGAATCATCTCCGTATGTTAAAATCCAAAAAAGCTTTTCACTAGAAAAATATTGAAAAGTAGCTATTATGGAGAGAACCTATCACTGTCAATTCACTAAAAACCTTCACTGAATTACTAGGGCTTTTAAGGCTGTAAGCTGAATGTGGTGGGGGTGGGGGAAGGTGATGAAACACACCAGTGTGCAAAATGCTCCTCAGGGTCACATACTTAGTCTTAGCAGAGAAGAATATATACACAAAAGACACCACAGAAGACTATGATGTTTCCTTTCAACCCATCTTCTTAGACCTCTTACCACATAGAAATTAAGTCAAGAATTGCACTAACAATTGAGATCTTATTGTCTGCATCTTTCTCAAGACCATATTGTAACAAGACTTGTCTGGGTCACCAGTGGGTCTCCAGCAATTCAGAGAGAAAACACCAAATGTATATTTGTTAAATCAGTGAATGAGTAAATGAATGCACGTGGATGAAATGGATGGAGGAAGGGGAAAGAACAGAGAATTAACAAAGCAAAATATTGGGAGCTTAAAGAGTAAAGTGACCTGGGAGAAATTTGGAATTGATAAAGAACATTTAAGTTCAAGACTAGCATTAAACTCTAAATTGCTTTTATATATATATATATATATGTATACACACACATACAGAGAGGAACAGTGAGAGAGAGAGAGAGAATCAATTTTATTTAGTTTTTCATCTGGTTTTTGTTGCTCCAACACTTCATTGTGTATGTGGTACTGGGGTTTGAACCCACATCCTCACACATACCAGGCAAGTGCTGCAACTGCTGAGCCACTGTTCCAGCCCCTCTAAATTGTTTTCACATAGGCTAAAAAGGACTCTCATCCTCCTGCCCAAATTAGACAAAGCTTGTGTACATCAACCAATATCTTGTGTGAGTAAGGAAAGGGGGCCAAGGTCCATACCCTGGATTATTGAAAGCAAGTGAGAAGTAAGGCAAGGGAAGGTTAAGCCCAAGCAGAACTCAGTGCCAGAGACCATTATGAAATCACCTGGAGCACACAAGTCCTGGGAGGGCACCGGACTTCGAACTTCCTTACAGAAAATTGGGAAGTTGTTTTGGGGCCAGTTTTACTTAAACATCAAAGGATTAAGACTTCAGATGACATTTGATTGAAGAGGAATTTGGTCATTTTTGTTTTTGTTGTTTGCTTTTTGTGTTTTTTTTTAATTTAAAGAAAGAGAGGGACAGTGAGAGAGACAGAAAGAATCAGTTTTTATTTAGTTTTTCATATGGCTTATGTTACTCTGACACTTCATAGTATACGTGGTGCCTGGGTTTGAACCCACATCCTTGCACGTGCCAGGCAAGCGCCATAACTGCTGAGCCACCACACCAGCCCCTGGTCGTTTTGTTGTTGTTGGGTTTTTTTTGTTTGTTTTAAGATAATTGGGTCAAAGTCAGGCATTGTCTATCATCCCTGTGAGTGACTCAGGAGGCTGAGGCAGGAGGATCATAAGTTCAAGGTTTGTCTCAGCAATATAGTCAGACCTTGTCTCAAAACGAAAAGTAAAAAGGGCTGGGAATAGAGCTCAGTGGTAAAATGACCCAGGGTTCAATTTACATTACAAAAAAAAGAAAAGGATAATGTGGCCAAGAAATAGTAAAGAAATGGGAGCACAGAAGGCAAGCAAAGATAAATTTTTAGAAAATGAAATGTGAATTTATATCTAGAAAACAGAGGAAGCAGAAAGACAAAATCTCTAAACATAGTAAACAATGAGTAATCTATGATTTCTGGTGGTTTTTACCTGATTTTGTCTGGTTTGGCAATCATATAATCCAAAGACAATATTTCTCTCATCATCCTAAAACAAGAAAAATATTAATCAAATATTTGTTAAATGTCATTGTTTACGAAGTTAGGCTGTCACTAGTTTTAAAACAAACCTGCATAGTTCAGTCTTAGCAATAAGAACTTGAAAAGAAGCTTGTGGTACTTGTCAGAGAAAGGCCAGGCCTGACTGAGCTGGTCTTTTGGGTTCAAAGAGTTCAGAGGATCACAATAGAACTGTGCATGAAGAAAGAGTCAATCTTTTTGCACATCCAGTTGAATCTTTAAGAGAATATATATGATGTGTGGGCATAATGGGATTTGCCTGTAATCCCAGCTACTCAGCTAAAACAGAAGGAGGGCAGGTTGAAGCCAGCCTGGAAACTTAGCAAGACCCTGTCCCAAAATAAAAAGATTTGGGATGTAAGCTCAGTAGTACAGTACCCCTGGGTTCAATGCCCAGAATTAAAAAAAAAAAACAAAAAACAAAAAACAAAAAAACCACCATATGATGTAATGGGATTGGCTATAATAGAATAAATCCATGATATTCTAGGGTAAAACTTTTTGAATCATACAATTCTTTAAATTCACTATCTTTAGATACAACTTCACTTTTTTAACCCAAAGAAAGTACAGTGATTAATTATACAAAGCAAACTGGCTGCTAGAATTATTCTTTCATGTGTCCCTAGTAAAGTTAAATTTTTTTCAGAACACTTATCATTGGAAACCCGTTGTCAAATAATGCTTCAGAAGTCCTAGAATATCTAATTCTGAATAGACTAAAATCAAATTTAACATTATCTTCAAAGACAAAAATATAAGTTATTTGGTAGAAACATCAACATTTTCCCTTCTAGAAAATTAAAGTGTTCATTTACTCAAATTTTTGAACTTCAAATATGCATATTTTATCTTATTTTAAAAAGAAACATTTAAGACTTTCAATCACTCATTCAATATCACACACAAAACAAGTCATAGGTTAAATACCAACAGGCCTTTCCGTTACCCTTCTATAAAGTAGGGAATTTTATAAAACAATATACATAGTTAAAATAGTAAATCTTATTGCATATACTTTACAATGAAGAGAACATAAACATACCTTATAGTTATAAATAATATTTCCATTTCTTTCAACATTTAATACATATAAGCTCTCATAATTTGTTTCTAAAACATCTGAAATAAAATAACAGCCAGTTAATATTCAGAATATGTTTAAAAACATACCTAATATTCTATTAGTGAAAGAAAATAAGTACAAAGAATACATACTGATACCATTATATTCAGGTTAACCCAATCTCACAAACTAGAAGTCAGAACAACAGTGAGCTTTCAGGAGGAAGAAAGGGCCTTCTCAGGTGCTGATAAGGTTACAGCCATTGGGTACACTGATAATAATAAGAGCTCACTGAGCGGCACACTCTTCACTGTACACTTTCCTGTGTGTAAGTCATACCTCAACAAATTTCAAGTATTTACTAGTATTTGCTTTATGTATTTTGAGGCTACATTATAGGGACAAATTCAGAACTGGTATAGCTTCCTGTTGGATTAACCTATCAGGCACTCAACTCAGCTGAGCTGCCTGGTGTCTGAATTTTTAATTAAATGGAAAAAAAAAAAAGTAACAGTGAAGCCCTTATCACTTACTATGAAGCTATCAGCCAGAGGCTAAACAGAGAAAGTGCCAACTTCCTTGTTGCATTTCCCTGTGGAATGTTGTCTCTGGTGAAGGAACAGGTGGATTAGCAGAGATGTGGGAATTTCTCATTTCAAGGATGGACATAGGAACAGAAGGAAGAGATGGGGAGAAGCTTGGAGTTTGAGTTTACTGACCGAGTAGACAAAAAGTGTAATCAAAATTCCCCTCTTACCCTTGCAGGGTTAGTCTTTGCTGAAGAAAAAAAAAAAAAAGCCTCCCAATGAAGACACACAGGCCTAGGAAGGCATCGATGAATGGTATGGTCGGCTGGGGCCCAGTCTTGACTGCAACTCTCTTGGGGACTGTGGTGCCTTGGCTGGATATCCAGTCTGGTTTAGGGAGGAGAGCTTTCCCATGAAGCCTTCCAGGTAAAACCTTGTAATTACACATATTCAGGTCTGAAAATTCACACATAAGTTTTTAACCAGAAGCTGGACTAATCAACACTTTCACTAATCAACAGTGAGAGAATCTTATGTAGTTTTTCACATGGCTTTCATTGCTCCAACATTTCACTGTGAACATGGTGCTAGGGTTCAAACCCATGTCTTCATGCATGCCAAGCAAGCATGTAACTGCTAAGCCAGCGCTCCAGCCTAAAATGTATTTTTAATTTAATAATTATTTCACTCCGAAGTCTATTTCACCTGATGTTAATATAATTACATCCACTTTCTTTCGGATATTGCATATATGATTACGGTTTTTCTATCCTTTCACTAGTAATCTTCCTGTTCCCTTAAAGTTATATATTTTGTAAGCAATATCTACTTGGGATCCCTCCCAGTCTGACATTCTTACTCTTTTAATCGGAATATGTAGTTCACTTACATTTCCCATAATTACCAACATATCAGGTTTTTATCATGTTACTATTTGCTTTCTATGGCTCACTTGTTTTACTCTTTCATTCTTCTGGTTTGATCAGTTTATTATTTCATTCTCCTACCTGCTAACTTGTTACATATTCTTTTGTTATTCTTTTATTAGTTATCCTAACAATTATAATAGGCATATGCAACATTATTTTTTAATGGTATACAGTACCAAAAAATGCGATGAAATTGAAAGTTTCATAAACTGCTAATGGGCATATAAGTTGAAAAGCTGTTTAGCAATATCTATTGAAGTTCAATATACATGACTCCACAACTGCACTTATGTGAATGTGTATATATGTGTATATACACACATATGTATATATTCAACAGAAATACATATGTTCAGCAAAGGACATGTCTACAGACTGCAGTTCAGAATAGCCCAAAGTAAAAACCCCAAATATACATCAAGAATGAATAATTGCAGTATATATAAACAAAATATACTGTGAGACTGAACTAACCTGCAACACTACAAATAGCTGAGCAAAAGCAGCCCAGATCCTCCCCGCAACCACTACTAAAAATAATATACCATGTGGGGCTGGAGAGGTGGCTCTGCGGTAGAGTGCTTGCATGAGGACCTGGGTTTGATCCCCAGCACCACATATACAAGTAAAGGAAAAACAAAACAAATGAAAAAATTAAGATTAACTTTATCATTAAAAGTTGATAATACATCATGATTGTTTATACAGGTTTCAAAAACAGGCCAAACTAATCTACACTGCTCTATGAGTAACTGCTGGAAGGGAACACGAAGGGTCCCTCGGGTGGTGGTAATGTTCTTTCCTGCGATGAGTGCTCATTACATGGGAGAGTTTCACTCTGCAAGTAACTGAGATGTGCATTTATGAAGAATACTTTGAAGAACAGACTCTTTATACAAATCATTTACAAATTAACTAACCATTTTTCTTTTAAAACGTTTAGGATAGCCCTGATTCTGCAGTTAAAGGATTCAACCATTGGTAGATACAATATTGATAATATTAAGAAATGCATATTTTGAACTTCCTCAAAAGCTATCTAGGGACTGGAGTGGTGGCTCCGCAGTTACAGCACTTGCCTGACATACGCAAGTACACGGGTTCAAACCCCAGCACCCACATACACAACGAAGTGCTGGAGCAACAAAAGCCATGTGAAAAACTCAATAAAAATTGATCCTCCCCTCCCCCCACTATCCTTTTCTCTTTAAGGAAGAAAAAGCTATCTAAAAAATTAAACTGCTTAACTGACTCATTTTCCCATACATTAATACTGGGTTTAGATGTTAAATTATGTTGATGAAATGTTACAATATTCAGATAAAGCATGTAAAATATCCTATGACTCAGCAAATTTTCATTTTTTATTCCTGATTTTTAAAAAGGAATAGAAGCAAGATGAGTGTAACTGGTGAGCGGGACACCTGCTCTGGGCTGGGAAGCATTTAGAGGAAGTACAGCTTCATCAGGAACTTCAGTCATCCCAAGGGCTCTTTCCCCACTCCTCACAAGGGGCAGCTGTGTGGAGCCCTAAGGGTGGGGCAAAGGGACAGAGGGAAGTGGTTTCTTACATAGACTTTTTCTTCAATATGTATTGAGCTGTCAGACACATTTCACACTGATTTTAAAATACAAGGAAACTTGGTTTTTAGCAGAATAAGAATCAATTAGCTTACTGCTAAACAGCACTTTCCAATTCTGAGTTCTCATTTCTGCCTCATCCATGCCATGTATTTGGTACCATTGTACCGATGACACAACTGAGCTTCAGTAAGGTGAAGACACTGGGTCAACAGAGAAAAAGTGGGGCAGACTCATCTTAAAACTAAAAAAGGTAAACAGAACAATGAGTGAAGCGTCCTGTATCAAGCTTACAACAGGAAAATGGGTAATTATTCAAAAAAATCCTTTCAAGGCAGATTTTGTAAACATCTAAAGAGAATTTCAGTGAGTTCCTTTTGATCCTACACATGATTCAAAGCTTCTGGAATGAAATGTGTCAATATTTTAAGCATTTCTTTCCTTTCAAGATTACAAGATTGCTGGGACAGACTTGCACAAAAGTACACTTCAAAGGTTTCAGCCAAGATAAACTCCATTAAAAGAAGTCCTAAGAAAATTCAGCTTTCTTATTTCTATTTTCAAATCACTAAAAAAATTTTTTTCAACAAATGATATACGTTTATTCCATTAAGCCATTGGCTCTCAACTTTGGCTGTGGTAGAAACAGAGAAGTTTTAAAAGGAATATTGATACCTTCCTCAGGCCCTACCCAAGATATTTTCATTTTATTGAGTTAGTGTGGGGCCCACTTTCTTTAATGTTTAAGTTCCCCAGGTGATTCTAATGTGCAGCCTGGATTGTAAACCAATAAACTAAATATTTATATTACATTTTAAGCAATATTAGATAATATAAATAGGAACAACGTGATGTAACCATGTTAGAGTTGAAAGAAATAATGCCTTCGTGGGGTACATTAAATAATACTAACCCTGCAGTTAAAAACATTTCAAGAATATTTAAAATAAGTTTGGCAATGTTGGAAATCCAGAGACCAGTATATCAACACACACTATTAACCCATTGGCCCTTCCTTCCTGGATTAGTTGCTCATATTTTAAACACACCCTTTTAAAAGATGTACTCAATAACCTCCTATTCATTCTGACTCTTCTCCCAGTGTTTCATCTCTGGAAAGTCCAGAGGAGGAAGTTTAGCAATTTCAAATGAGGAAATGTGATTTAATTTTATAGTTCAGTGTACTCAGTGCTCACAAAGAAAGATGGAGCATTTTGGTAGATGAGATATTTGCATAAATAAATTTGCATAAGGTGAGTATCTAGATATACAAATTATTGGGAAGTTATAGCTCCTGTAAAACAGAAGCTGGCTTTCTAGGTAATCTCATCCATTTCAACCTATTTATCAAAAGTGATTTCACTTGGACTAGACTGGTGGCTCAGCGGTTACGGTGCTTACCCAGCACGAAGAAGTACTCGAGTTCAAACCCCAGCACCATATATACAACTAAGTGAGCAATGAAAGCCACGTGAAAAACTAAACTAAAATTGATTGTCTCTCTCTCACTGTCCCTCTTTAAAAAAAAAAAATGATTTCACTTTACAGGAAGATGCATCCCAGATGCATAAGTTTTATCCCAAACTGTTATATGAAATAAAAAGTATTTTTATCTCTCCAATGACAATACTTGGATCAGAGGGGAGTCATGAAGCCTTACAAAAAAATTATTTGCCACTACCTTAGATTAAGACGCAATGAAATAGGATCATACGCACAACATCGTTATTCTATAAATAATCCCTATGAGTCCTCAGGCTCAATATGACCAGATATAATTTCTAAGTCTACGAAGTAAATATCATGCAACGTATTTCATATCATGAATAAAATGAGAAAAAATAAGAATGGTGCACCTAGTTAAGAAGCAATAAACAGATGAGAATTAGGAGACTAGGGAAGTGGAGAAAGGAAAAGTAAACCGGAAATACAGTGGCAAGAGAACTGTAAAACACATGAAAACAAGACTAAGCAACCTCCTGACCCCCAAATCAATCTGGGGATCACAAGAGGCAACAAAGAAAAGCTTACTCTTAAATCTAGCAAATTACACCACTTCCCTGGCAAAGATGAATTATAAGATATGAAAGATGTTTGGATCTGGTATATCATAAATCCAAGACTGATCAAAGCAGACAAAAATAAGAAAAGAAAACTTACATTCCCCACCCCCAGGATTATATATAGATGATCTCCGATTTATGTTTCAACTTATTTTTTAAAGACTACTTTACAATGGTGCCACAACAATATAAATCAAGTAGAAACCTACTTGGAATGTTGATGTGTTCTTGGGCTAGCATTATGCAATAGGATACTCTCTTGCAATGCTGGGCAACAGTAAACCACAGCCACATGATCATGAGGTTAAGTAAACAACCCATACTCTACATACACTGTGTTACCAAACCAGGATATTCAGTAGGTCAGGCATATTAAATGCATTTTCAATTTATGGTGTTTTCATCTTATGATGGATTTATTGTGACATAACGCCATTGTAAGTCTGGAAACATTTGTATACATGAAATTTAAACCTTAGAAAATTTGTATTTCACAGTCCTTAGTGTCTTGAAGATTTGATCCATCCCAAAATTAAACACAGATACAAAAAGTAACGTGCAAAAGGTTATTTCTCTATACCAGAAATTATTAGATGTCATTTTTTAAATGTGCCAACAACAAAAAATAACCTAGGAATAAATTTAGCAAGAAATGGGCAGAACCGGGGCTAGAGCAGTGGCTCAGCGGTTACAGTGGTTATAGCGCTTGCCTGGCATGCAAGAGTACGAGAGTTCAAACCCCAGCACCACGTACACAACAGAGTGTCCAAGGAACAAAAGTCACATGAAAAACTAAAAAAAAAAATTACTTCTGTCTTTCTCACTGTCCCCTCTTTCTTTAAAAAAAAAAAAAAGAAAGAAAGAAAGGAAAGATGGGCAGAAACTTCATGAAGAAAAATCTAAGATGTGTCATTTAAAAAGATCTAAATAAATAGCAAGCAATTTTTGTTCATAGGTAGAATGATCCAATATTGAATCAATATTGTAAAGATGCCAATTCTCCTCAAGCTGTATAAAGGCAATACAACTCAAAAGTTCTAATAGACTTCCTGGTGCAATCTAACAGGTGAATTATAAAATGTATACGAAAGAGCAAAGACATAGAAGAACTGAGATGCTCCCAAAGAATACTAAGGTAAGGGGACTTACCCTACCAATTATCAAGACTTATCAAAAAGATAGTTATTAGGTGCTAGAGCAGTTATGGTGCTTGCCTGGCAGGTATGAGGACGCAGGTTCAAACCCCAGTACCACATACGCAAAGAAGTGTCAGAGCAACGAAAGCCACAGGAAAAACTAAATAAAATTGATTCTTTCTCTCTTTCACTGTCCCTCTCTTTGAAAAAGATAGTTATCAAAATAAAAAATGCAGAAGCAAAGACCTCCACACATAGAAATACACACAGAAATATATGATATCTAACAGAGGTAGCTTTGCTACCAGAACAGAAAGGACTATTTGATTTGTAATGTTGAAAAAAGTAGCTATAATATGGGGGGAAAAAAAACAGCAAAATTGAATTTCTATATCATAAAAATTCCAGGTAGAAAAAACAAAGTGTAAAAACCAAAGATGGAATGTTTTTAGAAGTTGATATTTGGGCTAGAGCAGTTGTTCAGTGGTAGAGCACTTAACTGACATTCTCAAGGACCTGGGTATGAACCCAAGCATCACTTACACAACTAAGTGTGTTGGAAAAACAAAAACAAGATGAATAAAATTGATTTTCTCTTTCTAAAAATTATTAAATTGATTCACTTCTCTTTAAAAAAAAGTTAAATATTTTAAATATCTTCATGACTTAAGACTAGGGAAAAATTATTTACAAGATAAAAAAGGCACAAAGACAGACTCATAAATTAAGATCTCCTGGTTGAACATATTGATGCATACCCGTAATCCCAAGTTCGAGGCCAGCCTCAGCAATGTAGTAAGGCCCTAGGCAACTTAATGAGGCCCTATTTCAAAATAAAAAACAAAAAGGGCAGGTGATATGGCTCAGTGGTTAAGTTCCACTGGGTTCAATCCTTGGTATTAAAAATTAGAAAAAAGTATAAAAATAAATTTAAAATAAATTATAGATAACATGTTAAATATTCTTTTATATAATTGTTTTGATTTTTGATAATATTTTCTTATTTCTGGAAAGACCATTTTCCCAAACTTCAACCAAGAACCAGAAGCAGATGCAGTAATTAAATCTGGTCTCCTTACTCTTTGACCACTTGTTGACTAAAATTTTATAGTCACCAAATATCCGTGGCTGACATAGCCCAGCTCCCTGGCTATTTTGCCAGGAATATGTAATTTCATGAGAATTACTAGACACCACTAAGAAATTTTCTATTGCATTTGTTGGTATATAAATAGTAAAGCTTCAAATTTAGAAAGCATCTTGCGGAGGAAATGTTAGCATTCTAACTATTCATAATTCATGTTTGAAAAGCTGGGACTTTGAAAGGAAAATAATTTGTACAAATGTGTTTAATAATGACTATACTAGAAATAAGATAGAATCCCAGATTTCCCTGCCAAGCAATAAATTACAGTAGAAGAACTGACTTGTGGTTTTTAAGTGACTACCCACTAGTAATTACCAGAAGTGATAATTCTTTCAGTGTAAAAGAGTTAATATCTTGCCTTGAAGGTGCTCTTGAAAGAAATGCTACCAATATCAGGAAAACTATCATTTCTAAGTTAATTCTATCTTTTTGAGGACCTGGAGGTGTCATTTTTAAAGTTAAAAAATTACATATATACAAGTTTGTAATTCTTTAGATAAATGAAAGAAACCAAAAATCCTATTGGGTCACACAGCTTTTCAATCACAAACACACTGAAACATAAGACTGTGGCATTTCACACTTATCTAATTTTTCATTCACAGACACCTGCCATTTAACAAGGTAAGAGTTAGAGAGGACAGACTACTTTGTAGTGGAAAACAGATTTGGAGCTGCTTGTTGTATCTCAAAGTTAAATCTTCATAAATAGATGGGCTGGAGCCATGGCTTAGCGTTTTAGGCACTTAACTGGCATGCACAAGGACACGGCTCAAACCCCAGCAACAGGTACACAACCAAGTGTGGCAACAAAAGCCACATGAAAAACTCAATGAAGTTGATTGTCTTTCTCACTGTCCCTCTCTCTTTAAAAAAAAAGAAAGAAAGAAAGAAAGAAAGAAAACAAAAAACAATAACAACCAAAAAAAGTTTAGATGTTCAGGAGACTTCTTAAATTCTCTTCCTCCCCTTGCCCACCAAATGCAAACAAAGTTTTACTAAAAATGACAGTAGTAGCAAATTCAAACCAGAAGCTACACAAATATATACAATTCCTTATTTGGAACTAACAACATGCCAGGATGCAGAAAGCTCCAAACAATTCCACCAAAGCACAGAAGAGTGTAACGATATGATGTGGCAAAGGAAAACTTCGGAGTTGTAGATATGGATAATTTGATATCCCTCCCCCAGTGTTTAAGGAAAACCAAAGATAAAAAAAGGCGACCAGGCCAGTAATCTCAATGACACTGGGGCAGGAAAATCACATGTTCCAGACCAGTCTTAGCACTCACAGCTTCAACAATTTAGTGAGACTCTTGGCTCAAAATGAAAATTATAAAGTACTGGTAAAGTTGCCCTGGGTTCAACAGCCAACACAAAACAAAGAATTTAAGCCCTAAAATGCTCCATTATTTACAAACTGTCCCCACACACACACATTTTATACTGGTGCGTGATAGTTGTCCGTAATGATAAGTTTGCTTGTACAAATTCTCTTTAAAAAAAAAAAAACTGGGAAATTGCAGACTCCATCAGTAAAGTAGATCAATGCTGGGAAGGATCAAAAGCCAGTTTTCACTCCCTCACTAAAATAAAAACGATATTTGTGGCCTCAACTGCTGGGAACTGGTGTGCCAATTTACCCTGAGGAATCTAGGCAGGAAGCCAGCGGAGCATCACTCGTCTCCTTGGCCTGGCGCCCGCACAGGTAGAGTGCTGCATGGTGGTGCCGGGGCTTGGTGCCTGGCTAGAAACAGCAGTCTCTGTTCACTGCTCCAAGCATGAAAGCAAACCGCTGACTCCTCGCACTTCACATCCAGAGTGGCAGGTCCCTTAAGTCACCTAACAGTTCACACACAGAAATGCCACTCAAAACTACAACCGTTTCTTAAAAAGAAACTAGGAAATCAGAGTTCCGTTTCCTTAAAGTAAATCAATGCTGAGAAGGCTCAAAAAAATCACAGATGGAAACAAACTATGCAACGGTTAGATACTTCTACCCTGGTTTTCTTGGTGGCCACAATTCATCTTTTCGTTCTCACAATACACAACTTCCAGGAGCCTCTGGCCTCGGCAGAGCCCCCACCCGGCTGACCGGAGCCCTCCCGGGCAGGTGAAACGCAAATGAGCGGGACTGGAGCGGTGGCTCAGAGGTTGCAGAGGGTGCCTAGCAGGCACGAGGACCCAAGTTCGGATCCCAGCACCACGTTCACAGTGACGTGTCGGAGCAACGAAAGTCACATGAAAAACTAAATAAAATTGATTCTCTTGTAAAAGAAAAAGAAAGAAAGAAATGCGAATGAGCGTAAAGTAGGAGCCTCATTCGGCCCCGCAGATGCTCCTCCTCACCCTCTCCCGGGGTGAGGACGCGGAGGGTATCACTAGGGTCCCGGGCCTTAATGCGAAGGGTGAGCTCCAGTGGGCACCAAGCAGGTCAGATGCTGGAGGGCTCGCTGGCGGAGGAGGCGCAGCCAGGCGCGACCTCGCCCGGGCTCTGCCCTGCAGCCTCCCCCAGGGGCTGGCGGCGAGTGCGGCCGAAGACGCCGGGGCTCCGGGGAGGGAGGCTCACCCTTCGGCACCAAGCTTCACAGGTTGGCCGGGCGTCAGGGTGCTCCCCACCGCAGCCCGGGAGCCCTCTAGGTACCAACGACTTCATTCCCCCAGGGGTCCCCAGCCAGGCGACCCGCCGTCACCTGCGCCGCCGCCGTCCTTCCCAGCGGCCGCTGACACCGCCCGCTGCGCCCGCAGCCACGGGAGGACGTCGGTCCGGGGATCGAAGTCGGCGACCAGACGGAGCGCCATCGCCCGCACGCGGCCCCGGGGCGGCTCCGGAGCCCCGCGCCGCGGACGTTCCCGGCCCTGGGTCACCGCCTCGCCCTTCTACCCCAGAGACCGCCCTCCCCTTCCTCTCCCCCGCCCCCGGGGCTGGCGGCTGCCGCCCGCTGCTTTCGGTTCCGAGGCGTCCGGGCCTGAGCAGCCCCGAGCACCGCCTCCTCCCGGCCGGCGGCCTGCGCCCAGGGAGCGCGGACAGAGGCGCCGGCACCGGGCCGGCCGGGGCGGAGGACAGAGGAGCCGGGCTTTGAGGGTTTTGCCGGGTCTGACCAGGTGTTTCCAATGTTTCCTAGCTCGTTTTTCCTGCTTTAGCCCCAGGTGATTTCACTGTGAGCACAGCTTGGAAGCTACTTGGCTGGAGAGCTGGGTCACCTGAGGAGGTTCAAGGTCGCCACTGTGGCAGAAGCAGCCAGAATCTTGGACTAACTTAATCCAGCTCAAGGTGATGGTGTTTTATTAGTAGTTAATAAGTAGCAACTGGGAGCATGTGAAGAACGTGATTTGTAATTTTTTTAAAATTGATACTGGGGATTGAACCCAGGGGTGCTTTAATCAATGAGCCACATTACCAGCTCTCTTTATTTTTTATTTTGAGATAGGGATCTCGCTAAATTGCTAAGGCAGTGTTTGAATTTGGGATCCTCCTTCCTCAGCCACCAGATGTGATTCTCTTTTAAGACACTGGAAACCAAACCGTTAAGTGCCTAACAGAGTCCTCTTTGCCTGATAGTCCCTACACTAGCTTGAGGAAGTTGGATTGTCTAGGTCTCCCCTCTGCAGAAATGTTTTTAAGAAGTGCTCTCATTCTTTTGGGGACACCCATCATCTTGGGCACCTTCCCACCCACTTCTCTCCCTACAAATAAATCCAGTGTTTTCTTAATCTGGCCACTCGTTAGCTTTGTGTTTATTACAGCGTGCACCACCGGTAAGCTCAGTGGTGGCTGTGTTCTTGGCTCTTTCAGACCCAATCCATCCTGAACATCAATGTCAGATTATTGCTCTACCTACAACTGAGCTAGCCTCATGTCCCGGTGGTGTAGAAGTCCTTGAGTTACGCTCATTGCTCCAGGATAAAGTGCTTTTCCACCCAGAATTTCAACTCCAGGCTGACCTAGCTCCCAGAACTGCCTCTCATTTTACCCTCCTTCCTCCTAGAAAAATCCGTAAGTCCTTCTAGTCTAGCTTCACAGAGCCTTCTCACAACTGCAGCCCACAGTGACCTTCCTAATCCTAAACCCTTAGAGAGACATGGCTAATACACCTCATTTGATAATTGTATACTGCCTTGAGGCATGAACATTGAGTCTTGGAATGGCCTGTCTGCCCGGTGGAGCTAACAGCACACTCCATTAGTCGCTCAACAGTTATGGAAGAACGAATGAATACTATAGTAGACAAAAGAATGCTTTTTCACTTGTTTCTCAAAGCTAGGGTCTCAACACTACCTGCACTGGAGTTATCTGAAGTACTCTTTTACAATGCAGATTCCTGGTGTCTAGTCTAGGCCTAAGCAAGGCCCCAAATTGTGCATTTTAGACAGGTAACTTAGTATTGCCATGGTTCAAAACTACTGTTTTTTATTTTTAAGAGAGTGAGTCAATTTTTATTTCATTGGTTTTTGTTTTTCCACCACTTATATATGTGGTGCAGGGAATGAATCTGGGTCCTCACATATGCGACCTCTCCAGACCCCAAAACTACTCTTCTTGTTAAAAAAAAAATTATTGTTTTTTTCCATGTCATTTTCATGAAGATTTAAGAGAAATCTACTGCTACTATTAGGGATACACCTGAAGCCATATAGCACACCTGTAATCCCAGTAGCTCAAGAGGCTGAAGCAGGAGGATCACAAATTTGAGGCCAACCTCAGCAACTTAGCAAGACCACATCTGAAAATAAAATAAAAATGACTGGTGGTGTGGCTCCACGATAGGGTTCCTCTGGGTCAATCTCTAGTACCGCAAAATAATTAAATAAAAATAAAAGGGATACCACTAAAGACGTGATAAGCTACAATATTTCACATTAAATGAAACTTGTTGCCTTTGTCAAATAGAAATACCCTCACTTGCAAATTTTTTAAATTTTCTGTTTTCGTTGGTTTTATTTTTATAGTTAACTTCTATTTTTATCAAGCAGGAGTGATTTTATAATCAAGCAAAGATGACATAAAAATTCTCTTCAAAATAAGTTTTTAAAATTGTAAAGAATTTTCAAAATAGTGAAGAAGATAGCAAAATATGTATCAAAAATCATGAACATGCTATATAAGTGGCAGAATTTTGGAGATCAGAAAAGAGACTGATGAAGGGTTATTTAACAGTTTAAAGTTTGTGAAGGGTTAATAGAAGTACGTTGATGGGATGCACTTTAACTCTAGAGAAGTCAGCCTTTTTAAAGCTGCCTTATAGAGTCATTAAAGATGGGAACTGGCTTTCAGGTGAAATAAAAATATTTCTGCTTCTGGGAAACTTTAAAAATAAACCATGATCTTTCTTAAAATCGGAACATGAGATTGAATTAGAGACTTAAAAGTTCTTATCAAAGCCCTGCTCAAAAAGGTGTCTGGCCTGTAAGCAGGTTGTAGCTTCCTGCTGCTGGTGTTGATGTTGAATTGCACTAGCAGAATGATTAGAGGAAGCTTCCGTTACTTTCCAGCTGAAGTTTCTAATTACCCAAGTATAATCAGTTGGATTAGAATTCCTGGACCATGCTGGGAAATCACAAAGCTTGGATCTTCCAGTTTTCTCAAAATAGCATAGGTTCTTCGTAAGTTCATCTTTAGTTTTTAGATTACAGGGAAGTGGCCAGGTATGGTGGTGCATGCCTGTAAATCTGAGCTACTTGGAAGGATGAGGCAGGACAATCGAAAGTTTGAGGCCAACCTCAGTAACTTAGACCCTGTCTCAAAATAAAAAATAAAAAGGTTTGGGGATGTAGGCCCCCTGGGTTCAATCCCCAATGCTGCTAAAAAGACTTGGAGGAAATGGAAGAATTTGGAAATGTGGGTTGAATGAATCATTTGTGTACAGAAGAGAGTTTATTTAACAAAAATATTAAAATTTAAAGTTCCCCTATACCCTCCTAATGTGGAAATCAGTTAGTATTTGGGGGGAGTTGTTTGTTTACTTTTTACAAACACATTTTATTTTTTAAGCTTTTTTCTTCCCACATTTTTTTATTGGTGCATAATAGCTGAACATATAGATGGGATTACAGTTTGCTTTTGAAGGAGTTAGAGAATAGTCTATTTAACAAAATCTAACCCAAAAGTTAACTGTAAAGTGTCTAAGAAAAGGACTAAAGATATGTTTGAAATTTGCATTCAGTGAAAAAATGAATGTGTAAAAGAACATTTTTACTAATAAACTTGTATGTTTTGAAATTGGAAGTGAATCAACTAAAAAGTAAACCCTGCCTTTGGGGACTATGGCTTTGAAATTTGGGACTGCTGAGAATTTTTTTCTTGTAACTAATAGAAGTTACCCCAAAAACCCATTCAAATTTAAATGATATACAATAAGAAGGCTTCTTTTGCATTTTCCAGGAAATAATTGTTTTAAGCTTTGTAACAAATTAAGATGTAACAGTATTTACAGTGAGGTGGCTTATAATATAAATATTGAGAATGCTGCTTCCCAAGAGTAATTAATTTTGATAGAAATATTTAATATATTTTAAAGAAATAATTATTTAATGTAATAGTCATTATGACTTCCCAAAACCCATGTGCACCAGTGAGGTAGTAACAGTTTCTCTCACCAGTGATCAGTTTAAGAATGGGCTCATGCTTCAGTTAGAATTAGGTTCACCAGAAGTTAATGGAAATCCAAATTAACTGTAAATAAGACACACAAGGTTTTATTCTCTCACCCAGCTTAAGCGAGATAGCCCAAAGTTCAGGAGCAGGTTCCTGAAGTCATCAGGGACCCAAGTTCTTTCCAGAATTTTGTTCCACCAGACCTTGAACATACATTTGTCCTCATGTCCAAGATAATTGCAAAAGCTTCAACCATTGTGTTTGCATTCCAGAAATCAAAATGCAAGAAGAGGGATAAAATAAAGGCACTGTATCTCTTTTAAGAACACTTTCCCAATTAATCGAACAAGGGAAGTCAAAAACCTTTACAATGAAAATTATCAGACATTGAAGAATGAAATCAAAGATGACCTGAGAAGATGGAAAGTTCCATGATCTTGGTTATGCAGAATTAATATAATCAAAATGGCCTTTCTACCAAAAGTACTTTATAGATTTAATGCAATCCCCATCAAGATACCATTATCGGGCTGGAGCGGTGGCTCGGCAGTTACGGTGCTTGCCTAGCATGTGCAAGTACATGGGTTCAAACCCCAGCACCCACATATACAACAAGTGTCAGAGCAACAAAAACCACATGAAAAACTCAATAAAAATTGATTCTCTGTTTCCCTCTCACTGTCCTTCTCTCTTTAAAAAATAATAATAATTTTTAAAAAGATACCATTAACATTCTTTACAAATACAGAAAAAGCAATTCTCAAATTTATTTGGAACAATAAGAAACCCAGAATAGTCAAAACATTACTAAGCAAGAAAGATGAAATAGGTGGTTTCACAATACCAGATCTAAAACTTTACTATAGAGCTGTAGTTAAAAAAAAAAAAAAAAAAAAAAAACCCAGCATGGTACTGGTATCAAATAGGAATGAAGACCAATGGAATAGAATAGAAAACCCTGAAACAAACCCACAAATCTTTAAACATTTGATCTTTGACAAAGGGGTCAAAAAAATAACATGGAGGAATGACAGTCTATTCACAAATGGTGCAAGACAAACTGGACAGCCACTTGCAGAAAGTTGAAATTAGATCCTTATCTCTCACCTTGCGTAATAATAAAATCAAAATGGATCAAGGAACTAGGAATTAAATCAGCTACCATACAACTTCTGGAAGAAAAGTTAGGACCAACACTCCAACATTTGAAAGTAGGCAAGGACTTTCTCAACAAAACTACTAAAGTGAAAGAATGAAAGTCAAATATCAATAAGTGGGGGGCTGGAGCGGTGGCTTGGCGGTTACGGTGTTTGCCCAGCATGCATGGGTACACAGGTTCAAACCCCAGCACCCACATACACAGCTAAGTGTCAGAGCAACAAAAGCCATGTTGAAAACTCAATAAAAATGGATTCTCTCTATCTCTCTCTCTCTCACTGTCCTTCTCTCTTAAAAAAAAAAAAATAAGTGTGATGCAATTAAGCTAAAAAGCTTTTGCACAGCTAAGGAATTGATCAAAATTATCAAGAGACTTCCTACAGAATGGGAGCTAATCACAACCTGTGATTCTTCTGACAGGGGACTAATATCCAGAATTTACAAAGTTCTCAAAAAACTCAATATCAAAAACACAAACAACCCAATCAATAAATGGGCCAAAGAGCTAAATAGAAACTTCTCAACAAAGGACATAAAGCAAGCCAATGAATACATGAGAAAGTGCTCTAAATCACTACTAATCAGAGAAATGAAAATCAAAACTACTTGAAGATTTCACCTCACTCTAGTCAGATTGGCAAAAATGAAGAATATACATAATAATAGATTCTAGAGGGGTTTGGGGAGATAGGAACACTAGCACACTGTTGGTGGAGCTGCAGACTGGTACAGCCCCTCTGGAAAGCAGTGTAGAGAATCCTCAAAAAATTGGGGATGGACCCACCATATGATCCAGCTATCCCTCTTCTGGGTATTTTTCCAGGGGAGTTAGAATCATCACAATACAGCAACACAGCAAAATCTATGTTCATAGCAGCTCAATTTATAATAGCTAAGTTATGGAACCAACCCAAATGCCCCTTACTGGATGAATGGATCCAAAAACTGTAACACATATATACCATGGAGTTCTACTCAGCAATTGGAAACAATGAAATTGCAGCCATTGAAGGTAAATGGATGGCGATGGAAGAAATCATGTTGAGTGAAGTTAGCCAAACCCAGAGAGTCAAGGGTCAAATATTTTCACTCATTTGTGGAGGCTGGTGCTAAACCCACGCCTGTATGAAGGGTAGTATTAGACCCATCAAAGGCATAGCAACACAAAATCTAGGGCAATCATAGATACGTTTTGGGAAGAAGAGGGGAGAAGAAGAGGAGAGACAGAGAATAGGGAGGGATCTAGTGGGTAAACCTGACTTGAGAATATACGCATATCGTATTGTTACTTTATACGCTTTTTGATTGTACAATAACTAAATTTCTTAATTTAAAAAAAAGGACACTTCCCCAAAGTTCTACCCTACATGTCTACTATGGGGGCAGGTCCAAAATGGCTATAGTTAGGCTCCCTTTCTGAGACTTCTGGAGGGCTATATCATGCTTTATGTTATGCTTTTAGTGTGTAGCCAAGGCTGGGAACTGGCTATCTCATGGTTAGTCAAAGCCAGACACATTTTGATCCAATGTGTACACTCAAAGTTATTAATATTAACTTGTGAGCATGTGCCCACTGATCTAACTGTTGGCAATGTGCCTTCTTTATTTGGACTATATATAAAAAGAACTTACAGAAAAGGCTGGGGGTGGCGGGTGCAAAATGGAACTGGCTGCTGGCTTAAGCTGGAGCTAGGGGCTAATTAAAGGCTATTGCCACTGCAAATAAACATGTCTACTATCTCAACTACGTACTGCACCTTTGTCCACCTGCCGGGATCCTGAATCTGTTTCTTGGGCCTCTCCCCTCACAATGTCAGTTGCTGTAGCGTGCATGATTTCCACAGGCAAGAGATGCATCAACACTGGGGGATGGGAGGGACCCATGGCCACCAAGCAACATGTAGCACTGAGTTGCCAAGGTCCTATTAGAATGAACTCCTGTGTAGAGTTGGGATACGATGGATGGGTTCCCTGTGACCATAGAGACTTCTGATTTCCCTATGATGAACATGGACCTGAGGAGTGGACTATGAACTGAGCAGTGGAGCCCAGGTGCCGGCCTGCCACCAAGGACAAAGGTGACCATGACAGTACAGATGAGACCAAGAAACAGTCTGAGGAGCTGCACACACAGCTGTTGGGGACATGAGATAAAAGTTTCTTACAGGGGCTGGAGCGGTGGCTCAGC
>PVKS010029408.1:0-25382 GCA_004027875.1 Aplodontia rufa | reverse complement strand
GCTATAATATGCTGATTCTAAGTCTTTTGGGAAAATTCCCAGGAGTAGGATAGCTGGGTCGTAAGATGGTTCCATCCTTAATTTTTTGAGGGTTCTCCATACTGCTTTCCATAGTGGCTGAACCAGTTTGCAGTCCCACCAGCAGTGTAGTAATGTTCCTCTTTTCCCACAGCCCCTCCAGCATCTGTCGTTGTTTGTATTTTTCATTTTTGCCACTCTAACAGGAGTGAGGTGGAACCTTTCTGTTTTCTGATTTAGAAATAAAAAAAGTTTTCTTTGTCTTTTTTTAAACAAGATTTTATGTTTCATTACAGTTTCACATATTAAAGGAGTTGTTACATCTTCATACATGCACACATTATATATCCCCCCTTTACCCTCTCCCAACTCACCCCCTTTCTCTCTCACCTGCCCCCTCTCCATCCCCACAACTCCTAATCTGTGAGGTTGCCCCAGCTTGATTAGTAATCTGTGTTTGATGAGTCTGTTGTCTAAACTTACTGTTCTCTCTGTCTTTCCTATATTGTACTCTAGCTTCCACATATGAAAGAAAACATTTGGCTCTTGAGTTTCTGGGTTTGACTTATTTAACTCAGCATGATTTTTCTCTACGTCCATCCATTTACCAGCAAAGGCCATGATTTCATTTTTTTTTAAATAGCTGAGTAGAATTCCATGATATACATATACCGGTTTCTTGACCCATTCATCCAATGATAGACATGTGGGTTGATTTCATAATTTAGCTATTATGAATTGTGCTGCTATAAACACTGATGTAGCTGTATTGCTGTAGTATGCAGAATTTATATCTTCTGGGAAAATATCCAGGAGTGGAATAACTGGGTTATACAGTGGTTCTACCCTAATTTTTTAAAGAGTTTCCATATTTCTTTCCAGAGTGGTTGTACTAGTTTGCAATCCCATCAGAAAAGTTTTCTTATATTAGAGCACTGATTTAAATCCTCTCTATCCATAATAACGTCTCTTTGTCCCTCTATCAGGTCAAAGGATAAAAATTGTTTCTTTTATTACTGATTTAATTTTCTGTAATATTTGTTTCAATTCTGCTATTAAGCTAAACTTTCTTTCTAATAATTACATTATTTTAAAATTTTCCACAAGCTTCCTTTTAATTTCTTTCTTCAATATTAAATGAATAGTCCCTCACTCTTTTCATTAAGTTCATAAATCCTTGAATTTCTTACTTGCTCAATGTAGAAAGTTCTGAAGTTTTCAATTTTTCTGTCATAGATCTTTTTCTTGACTTCTATATGATATTCCTTTTAATGTTGATGTATATTTTCATAGACCTCAGTTTGTTAGGGCTTTTTTTTTCCTTCTGTTGATGCATCCTAGAGAGATTTGTCCAGGCCAGATGCTGGCCATAAAGAGGACAGAGGACACTTGGAACTATTCACTGACCACCTGGATGCTTTTACATCCCTATTTCAGATGTAAATCTTTGGAGGTTGGTTGAGCAAGTTTCACTTCCCCACTTCAATAATCCTGGGATCCTCAAGAAGGCAGAGCTTTGAAGGGGAGCACCTTTTTTCTTCTTTATAAAATTTATTATTTATTAATGTATTATAGTTGTACATATGATGGGATTTTTTTGTCACATATTCCTAGATGCACACAATACAGCAATACAATTTATCCAATAGCCCACCTCCCATCTCTCCTACTCCTCTATCTCCCTCCTCCAGACCCCCGATTCCTTGCGTCTCTTCTGGGTCTCATGTTCCATTTTTTTTAATATAGCTGTAGCACTGATTTCTAAGTCTGCTTCTGACATTTTTTACTGTCCAGCACTCTCTGTCAAGTAAAAAGTGTGATTGTACCTGCCCTACTTCCCAGCTAGAATACCAGTCAGATCAAGGAGAAACCACATCACCCTGATAGATTTTCTTAGTGGAGATATGACCTTCTCATACAGCTTCTTTCTGATGCAACAGCAGAAACAAGTCTATGTTCAGGCTCTGGCTTTCCTTATGCTTACATTTCACGAGATGTTTTCTTTTCAACCAAAGGGAAATAAATCATCATTTTAAAAATGCTGTTAAAAAGTCTAGAGAGTATTTAAGAATGTAAAGAAGTAATTTATGATTTTTTTCTTCATATTTTGTAAAAAACAATATTTACTCCTTTTTAAAATTTAATTAATCTAATAAGGGATATGTTAGATTTCTTAGACACTATATTCTCATATTCTGAATGTTCAGGTACTAATAGAGTTAGTATGTGAGGGATACATGAAACATTTGCCTTCGGCTCATAAGTTACATGGTTTATAAGTTACATGGTTTACTTAATCATCTTGAGTTTTCCTGGATCCATTGCACTAATTGCCTATCCTGTGATTTTCGTTGCTTGTCTGTGTATCATAGGAGAAGCAGGCTACAGAGAGGGAAATATTGAGACCTGGAAACTCGCAGTCCTCCACATTTCCTGACTTCTGGCTGTCTCTGATATGAGAAGGCATGGGAGGACATTGCAAAGTGGAAGAAAGTGATGGACAACCAGCGTCTTCCCTCCTCTGGGCCTCAGGTGGCTTTTCAGTACATTTGTACTCTCTCTATCCTCCTCCAGATTGGCGGTGCTGACTGCATCTCACAACAGGTGATCCTGCACTCTGGGATTTGGTAAAACCATCCTTACTCTTTGTTCCCTTCAGCCTAGGGTTGGAGGCCACAGACAATTGTTACAGTTGTAAATATCCACACTAGCCTGAGATCATCTTCCTACACATATCCTACATTAAATTGCTTCTGTTTCAAATTCTTAGCATTTTCTTATTTATATTCTGATTGCTACCCAAATATTTATATTAATATGTAGAGTTATTTCAAACTTATCCACTGTACATTGGTCCTCTTTAGTGTTTTGTTTTCCAGTGAGCATTTATGCTATTAATGGTTAAGATTATAAAATTAAAACAAATGCATGTTTTAACCTCTTTTATCAGATTCCTCCTCAAAACAATAAGTAAATAAATAAATAAATATTGTTTGTCCTATGAAGGAAATATTTTTTTCAAGTGGTGCTTGGGATTAAATCCAGGGCCTCTTGCTGAGCATGTGCTCTACCTGAGTTCCATCCCCAGTCCTAAAACTTTAAAGACCTGTAGAAGGCCAGGAAATACTTTTGAACTTTTCCTGTACTATAAAAACTAATTTTATTTCTATCACCTTATATAAATACTAAAACCTAAGCCTCTACTCCTGATTAGTTATAGACTCTTAAGTCACAGGTTATATGCCAATAAATTAACAGCTGAATGTCTTTGTTTCAAATAATTTTAAAATAATAAGTGTCATGGTGTTGCTTATTTTCTGAACAACAAATATTTTTACATAATATAATCTTTACATATTCCATTTTTCATAAAAATAAATCATTTTCTTAATTGAGAATGGAGTCAGGTTTTATCCCATGTTAAGCAAAGTATTGATCCCAATTTTGAAGTTGAATAATGGTGAGTTATATACCTAAAGTATATTTTATAAAAATCATGTGCCATAGTTAAACAGGAATTTCAGTTCATAGTCAATAAAACCCAGTAAGAAATTTCCCTTAGAGTCACTTAAAAACTGAACCAAAGCCAATATGTCTTGCCTTGTAATACAGACTGGCCCATTTGTACAGCTTCTGCTAATGCAGTAAGGTTTTCAGTGGGCCAAAGTATTCTGAGTTTTTGCCAACAGCATTGGAAATTTCCTGTAATTATTACATCTGGGTGTTTTGCTAGAGTAATGTATATGAAAAGATTAGAAAAGTTTATGGGTAAATTTGTATGATAATTGCTATGAGTTTGTTATATTTTATAATTTTATTACAGTTTATAGAAGTTCAGATCATAATGGCTTTGGTTATTTTCTTTGTACAGGGCTTGGATTTTTTTTCTTTGAGCCTCTCTGCTTCTACTTACACATCACATTCTTCTGAGGAAATTGCCTAATTTGCTGCTCCCTGGTTTTTTATCTCTAGGTAGAACTAATTGATATCGCATAATGGGAAAATTTTGCACATACTTTGCATGATTCATGTTTTTATTCATACAGAAGCACAAACTTTATTTGGATAATTAATACCAGGAGATTCTCATAGTTTTGTATACTCACCACCCTACTTCATTACTCAAAACTCTGTTCTGTGATAGCATCAGTTGTATTTCCCTAATAATCCAAAGAACTTTGGAAATTGGAAATAAGTCAACTATGTTAGGACAATTTTACTCCCATAATGGGGATGAAGTTTACTTTCTTGTCTTATAAAAAAAGTGGTTATCAAAAGCATTAATGAAGATATCACTGGAAGTAACTAAAATTAACAAGCAAACCACTGTAATTATGATTCCTGCAACACAGGATGGAAGTAGTATTTCTGCATGGATGGAAGTGTTAGAAGTCAGCGATATGGACTTGCCTTTAAACTCTGTTATGGAATGAATTTCTTGTGTTGAAATCTAATCTCTGGCATGTTGGTATTAAGAGGCGTGACCTATGGGGTGACTAGGTCATAAGGGCCGGAGTACTCATGAATGAAATTAATGCTTTTATAAAAGAGGCCTAAGAGAGATTTTTTTAATCTCCCTTCCACCATGTGTCAACATATAGAAGTTACCACCTATGAAGTAGCAACTGTCACCAAACGCCAAATCTGCTGGTTCTTTGATCTAAACTTCTCAGACTCCAGAACTGTGGACAGTATTTTTGGTGGTAACAAATTACCCAGTCTAAGTTATTTTGCCATAGCAGCCCGAATAGCCTAAGGCAAGTTCCAACCTCAACTTTTTTCTCTCTGCATTCTGATGCTGAAGCTCAGGCTGCAACATTATTTTTGCTTTGCCCACTGGCTCTATGTTAGACTCTACTAATACAAGGAGCTAGAGGAAAGTGGGGGCCCGGAAAATGGAGAGGAATCTTGTACTTCACTCTCTGCCTCCTGGCTTCCTCTTCCTTCCATGAGTATCACCCTACGAAGTTTTTGTTTGTTTGTTTGTTTATTATTTATTGTTGTTTTTCACCTGAACAAGGGCCTCTCCTTCCCATGGGAAAATATTAATTCCAGGTTTTGATTTTTTTCCAACACTTCTAGGAGCAGCTTCATCACACACTGCCTTTCAGGAGCCAGTTGGTGCTTCCTCTTCCAAAGTTTGGTTCTCAGGCCTCATGTAACGCTCCTTTATGTTTCTAAGTGTAATGATTCAGTCTCTTCCCTAGGCTAGTAGATTTGTCTTGGGGCTGCTACTTTCATGTGAGCTTATACTGTAGCTCTTTTTACCCATTCAATTGCTTAGCTACTAGCTTTATGTCTCATTAAAAATTCTTCTTATTAAATTCTTTCTACTCAAATATAGAATGCTATTTGTTTCCTAACTGGCCCATGGCTGATATACTCTCAAAAGATGAAAGCAGATTATTAATTTTTTTAAGCAATTGTAAAACCCATCCTACCAAAGCAAAAGGATAAAAAACAGGAACCCAAGATGGTAGGAATGAAAAATTGTGGAAGAAAATAGGAGGATAAAAACTTAAGCAATCTTATTTTTTAAATTTTCATTGCAACCTGGAAGCAAAACAATGGATGTCAAAGAATTAAAATGATCATGACCTTAAGAGAAGTTAATAGCACAGAGGTTGTGACTTCTAGTCATCAGAGCTCACCTAATGCCCATCTTATCTATGTTCCAAAGTTTTCAGTGTGAATTTCATAAAGATGTCCAGATACCCTAATAATAAGGACTTAAGGAGATATTTGGTGTTAATAATTGAACAAATTGAGCACACTGAAACAAATTTGTTTTGCATATTTTATTAAGTTTATTTCAATAAGTTAGCTAAAAATACTTTTTATGATGTGGTGGTTTGGATATGTGGTGTCCCCCAAAAGCTCATGTTTGAGACCATACAAGGATGTACAAAGGTGAATGATTAGATTAGGAGAGTTATAACCTGATTGGTGGATTAATACACTCATGAAGGATCTGTGTGATAACTGCAGGCAGGTAGGTGTGGCTGGGGACACACCTTTGATGTTTACATTTTGTGTCTGTTGAGCAGAGCTCCCTCTCCGCTTCCTGGTGCCATGTCCTGAGCTGCTTTCCTTTGCCACACCCTCAACCATGATGTTCTGTCTCCCCTCAGGCCCAGAGCTATGGAGTCAATCATCTATGGACTGAGACTTCTGAAACCATGAGCCAAAATAAACTTTTCCTCTGCATGGCCTTGTCAGGTCTCTTGGTCACAGAGGATAAAGCTGACTAAAGTATCTGGGAAGTGAGTAAGAATGCTTTGTTTATCTAGCAACATTTCTGGTAATTTTTGGAGGGTATAAACCACATGAAGTTAGTCTTCAGACTAGTCAATGTGACATATAATTAAAATATGTTGTTGATTCAGAATCTAAGGACAGAGACTTATAATTAGTCTATTTGTTGTTTTTGGTAAAGTGTATAGAATAAAAGGCTTAACGAATGAATTGGTTTGAAAACTCAGTGCCACAATGATAGGAAGCAGGGCCTAAGGGGAAGTGTTTAGATCATGAGGGTTCTGCATTCTTGAATGGACTAATGCCAATTAGAAATAGGGCTTGAGGCTGCAAATCTGCTCTCCTGCTCTTTCTTGCCCTTCCATTCTCTGTCATGGAATGATTTAGCAAGAAGGCCATCACCAAATGCCAGCCTCTTTGTCTTGGGATTTCCAGCCTCCAGAGCTATGAAGCAATCACTTTCTGTTTATTTAAGTTTCCTAGTTTCAGATATTCTGATACAGTAGCAGAAACAGACTAAGACAATGAAGAAATCAAGAAAACAGAAGAAATACAGGTGCACATTTACATAAATTTGCAATGCAAAAAGGATTTTTGAAATAATATAATGTTAGAAAATATTAAAGAAAACACAATAGATTTAACAATATTAAAATTTGAAACATTGACACATCAAAAATGACCACAAATAAAATGTGAAAGACAAATTGAAAACATTAGTCACATAAACCTAAGAATATTTCATAAATAAGCCATCATAAACCAATATGAGTGCAGTAAGCAAAAAGAAAAAGGTGGTTAATATATATTTCATAAAAAGAAAACAATTAGTTTGTAAATATGTATAACATCATTTAATAAATAAACAAATAATGAGATAATATTTTCCATCAATCTAGGGGTTAAGGAAATGGGTAACTTTATATATTGTGTAAAGTTTTCACTACTGTGGAGTAGTGAAAGAAGTTGTTTAAATAATTTAAGTTGGGCTGGAGCAATGGCTCAGAGTTTGCGGGGCTTGTCTGGCATGCGGGAGGATGCAGGGTCAAACCCCAGCACCATGTACACAGCTAAGTATAGGAGCAACAAAAGCCACATGAAAGACAAAATAAAATGGATTCTCTCTTTCTATTGTCTCTCTCTCTCTCTCTTTAAAATAAATAAACTAACTAATTAAATAATTTAAATATATCATAACATAAGACATGTTTTTAAAAACTTTTAAAGTATTCAATCTTTCGGGGTTGGGGATTTAGCTCAGTGGCAGAGTGCTTGCCTAGTACGAGCAAGGCCCCGAGTTCGGTCCTCAGCCCTGCAAAAAAAAAAGTATTCAATCTTTAGCTTAGTAATTATTTTTTCAAAAATTAAACCAACAGAAGTGATGAGAGAAGGGAGCAAAAATCTAAATTCTTTATTTAAAAAATGCATATTCTACATTGTTTGTGATTCTAACACAGTCTAAATATCTACAGTAGAGGATTAACTAAGTGTTCAGTTACAATAAAATGGAATGAAAAGATTAAAATAATATAATATTTACTGATGTGAGAAAGTGTCAAAATTTTATTTGATCAAAACATAAGTTACAGGGAAGAATATATCTTATGATGCTATACTTTCTTTACTTTGTCCATATGCACTTTATATTGAAAGGAAAAATGTTAAAATGATAATTTTGGTGTTGTAAAATTTGTAATATTTGTAATTTTGAAAATTTATGTTTATTTTTTAATTAGGTATGGACTTCTAATTATGATTAAAGTATATTTGAATAAGAAAGATGTATATTTTGTTTTTCTGTTAAAAAGAATATATTATTTGCAGGGGTTATGTGACCTTGAAATGATCTTTTTGATGCATGTGAAGAGAGAGTTCAATATTAATGAATTGTGGCTACATAAATTAAAATAGACTATAAATATATAACATTGGCTGTTCAGAATTTAAGCGTGAGTCTGAACTAAAGAAATATCTACTTCATTCATGAATAACAAGTAATATAAAATGTTATAATCCTAAGGGCCTTTTTCCACATATAATCATGTGTTGTTTAATATATTGGCAAGAACATGCTTTAAAAACAGAAATGATTTCAAATCTATAATAATACATTCTCCCTACTATTATTTTCAAATTAATTGAACTCTAATGGTTTGGTCATATCTTTAAAATAGTTACAATAATTCCTAATCCCAAGGACTATTAACAAGGAGATGAGATAAGAATAAAAACATCTAGTATAATTCCTAGAACATAATAAAAAAGGGATTAAGTATAATGATTAATCTTAACAACTCATAAAATCACTCTTTAAAGTTTATTGTTTATGGTTCACTGTTGGTATATAGAAAAACTACTACTGATTTTTTTATGATGATTTTGATTATACCACTTTTAGAATTTGTTTATTAGTTAGATTTGGGGTGGAGTTTGGGGTTTTTCTATAGAAACATATTGTAATCTGTGAACAGGGACAATTTGACTTCCTCCTTCCTACTTTGGATGCTTTTTCTTTATTTCTCTTACCTAATTGCTCTGACTGGAAATCCAGTGCTATGCTGTATAAAAATGGTAAAAATGAGCATCCTTGTCTAGCTCCACATCACGGAGGAAAAGCTTTCAATTTTTCCCCATTCAGAATGATGTTATCTGTGGGTTTGTCATATATGGCGTTTATTGTATTGATGTACATGTACCTTCTATGCCCGATTTATTGAGAGCTTTTTTCATGAAGTGATGTTGAATTTTGCCAAATGCTTTATCTGCATCTATTAAAATGATCAGTGGGCTTTGTCCTTTCTGTTATTGTGATGTATCACATTTATTAATTTGTGCAGATTGAAATACTCTTTCATCTCTAGGATGAATCCTGCTTGACCATAGAGAATAATCTTTTTAATATTTTGTTAAATTAGGTTTACTGGTATTTCATGAGGCTTTTTGCATTTATGTTTATCAGGAACATTGGCCTGTTGATTTCTTTCTTTCTTTCTTTCTTTCTTTCTTTCTTTCTTTCTTTCTTTCTTTCTTTTTTGTTGAGTCCTTATCTGGTTTTCTATATTAGGGTAATACTGGCCTCATAGAACAAGACTGGAAATATTCCCTCCTCTTTAAACAATTTCAAATGTTCTCGCCACAACCAAGTGATAAACATTTGAGATGATGCCAATTATCTTGGTTTGATCATAACACAATGTATGTATGTCTCCAAACAGCACATTGTAGCCCATAAATATGTACCAATATTATGTGTCAATTAAAATTTTAAAGCTAAATTTAAGATATTTATAATTTTTGGTTGAGGAAACATTTTCAAGAGATTAACTTACTTATTAATGTCAGAGTTGGAAGGTCTAATTGATCAAAATCTTCACATTCTCTGAGATGTTTTGGCAGGGATTAGAGTATTATATCTGGTGAACTTGTACTGGAGCAGGCAGTTGGACATAAATATCCTACTCCATCCCTGTAAGCATTGAAGAAATTCTCTTGGAGAAGCTGGAGTACTGTCCCTGAGGGGCTGAGAGATCATGCCTTGGTGTGAACAGCACACAGCAGAGCCAAGAGAGTGTGCTCCTTTGAACTCCAATGCACACTAAAAGCTGGAAGAGTGGGTCACATGTGACTACTAATAATTTACTTATTTCCTGCTTGCTCTCCACAGGAATTGGCCAATCTGCACTCCATTGGGAAGAAAAAATGGGGATTGCAGAAAAGGGCAAAAGCATTATCTGCAATTTGTCCCCTGCAGAACAGAAGAACTGTCAAAGAATTAAAGACTGAGACAGCAAGAATGAAGAGCAATGAAGCCTTACATTTTACTGGTGAAAAATTATGAGTTCACAAAGAACTTCTGATTTCAAACTTTAGGACTTGTACCTAGTCATGCTGCCTTGACTTGAAACAAATAAGCATTCCTACCAAGTGCAAGTTTCTATCACAACTTAAAGGCCAAGTAAAAATCTGAGAAAACATGGTCCTAAAAAATATACAAAAATGTGCTTCACAAAATAAATTTTAGTGAAGTGTTTAGTTTCCTAAGGTATGATCATATTTTTGAAAGAATTATATTATTACTTTGAAATTGATGCAAAGTCAACTGACAATTTCAGGTGAGAACCCATCTTTTGTTCAATCTGTATAAAAAGGGGTGGAGGACTCACTTGGATTGTCCCCAAGTGACAATCCCCTGTGAGTAAATTCTGAAATAGATAAAATAATATTTTTTGGCTAATTTTAAAAATTTCTTTGCATGCCCAAGTCTGCTCAAATACAGTACTAAAATTACTTTGTCCATTTTTTCCAATTCCTTTTCAGTTTACAGTGTTTTTGTAGTTGTTGATCATTGTTTGCAGTTTGTTTTGTTTTTGCTTTGCAGAGTAAGAGACATGTTAATAAAGAAAATAACAAATATTTCATAAAATTAAATATTATATTCATAACTTTTATGTTATTGTATAGCATTATGGAAGTGTTCTCAAAATACTTCATCCCTGAAAATGTTCTATTTCTTCTCTCTGAATCAAATCCTGATTCTGAACTCTAGTTCTTTTTGTGATTAAAATGATTTAGGAAATAATGTATATTTTTGGATTAAAAGGTATCTTTTCTTTAAGTTACACATGCCATATTTACCATTTCCCAAATTTGTAGCTGTTTACCTTAAGAATGAAATTATATCTTAATCTTTTTATGACAAACATTTTTTAAAATTTGAATTAAATAATCATTTTTTAGATAAGGAAAATTCTCAAAGCTAAGTGTCTCTCCTCTCAGGAGAGCTCTTTAAAGAACAAAATAAAAAAATTTAACTTCCACGTAATAATCAACTTTAAAAATGTAAATTGTGGTTAATAATAAAAGGAAAGCATTTCCCAGGCACATTAAGCAAAGTCAAGCATGGACATGTAAAATTACTCCGAAAAATATATAATATTAGGACATTGTTTAACCAGAATGAATAAAAGCATTTTTATTCCACACTATTGAAACCATACTCATCAGTGTTTAAAATGAAAGTGTACACACTACACACACAAACATGCATTGAAGATTGATGGAAGTACTTGCCAAGTCAATTTCATGCTATTTCAACATAAATTCCTCTTCATCATCTGGGATTACATATCATGGCATGCTAGTAAGTGTACATATTAGAAAATGGTTACACCATTAGTCATTGAGGACCACATTAAATGTAATAGATGGTAGTTGAAGGGCTTACCAATATAAATGCCATTTTTAAACTGTAAGGGAAGTGTGTTGGTTGGTTATATTTGAAGTTGTTTTAATCTAACAGAAGAATTAATGCAAAAAATAACTAGGTATTTTGGAAAAAATCACAAGAAATCTACACAAGCAAAGCTTTCCTTCATTTCATGGTGGAATTGGAAGAGTATTAGAGAATGTCAATATAATGACTAGAAATACTGACAATTGCCTTTCATTGTATGAGCAGTGAAACATCATGTCAAGAATAAATGAAGTAAGACTGAAGCAAATAACACTTGAGAGAGAGTGGGTCATCTCTGAACAGAAAGCAACAAAGCAAACAATGCTACTTCTAAATTTACTGCTGTTTTATGCTTACCTTGAGAACTGGGTTCCACCTTCTACAGTCTTCATCAATCAGATATTAAACTCCTTCTTCACATCTGGCATGGAGTTTTTGACATTAGTAGGTCCTTTCCACACATGTCTTCATTGACCATCTCATTGTGGGGAGGGTAAGGGGAATGGGGGTGGGGGTGCTTCATCTACAAGTCAATTCTGTGTTAATACAGGGCTGGTATCAATGTGGCAGACTTAGTGAACCTATGCTATGAATAAAATTTCCCTTCTGAAATGCACTGAGAAAGCTAACCTACAGTTAGGCCATAAATCCTAATTGTAAATCTAATTCTTTTAGACCCTGTCAGGAATGAGCCCCATTGATCTTTCCTTTTTGATGTATTTATTAATTGGGAAACCCTGTTTAGGGTTAAGACACCTGTTGTTATTCTACATATTACTCGATTGTTCATTAGCCCTAAAAGTAATTTAAAGGAAACCCATGGTTTAGTCAGGATTTTCATTGTTGTGATTAAAAGTCCTGAAAAGAACAATTAAAGGAGGAAAAATTTATCCTGGGGCTCATGGTTTCATAAGTCTCAGTCTATAGATAGTTGGCTCCATTCCTTAGAGCTCAAGGTGAGGATGAACATCGCAGTGAAAGAGTGTGGTGGAGAGAAGAGACTGAAAGAATCCCATCAAGATGCAGATAGAGAACAAGCAGGCTCAGCTCACCAAATACCATACTCCAAAGACATGGCCTCAGTGACCCACCTCCTTCAGCCACACACTACCTGCCTTCAGTTATCACCAGTCCATCCCTATCACTGGATTAATTCACTGATTGGGTTAAGTGTCTCATAGCCCAATCATTTCACCCTCAGCCCTCTTGTGTTATCTCCCACATGAGCTTTTGGGGGGGGCACTTTCATCCAAAGGATAGCAACCCATGACTCTTGACATGTTAGTGGTTTGCGTCCACTGCTCATTGCTAGCTACCACCTAACAGATTGTCCCCCAATGGCTCTTGTGTGAAGGCACAGTCCCCAAAGCAGCAATGTCCAGAGGGGGGCACATTTGAGAAGGGACTGGATCATGAAGGTTCTGACTTCATTAATGGATTAATCCATTAATGGTTTAATAATTTCATATTAGTGGGAGGTAATGAAACTTTAGGAAGCAGGTTCTCTCCGATCCTTTTCTCATACACTCTGTTTCCTGCCTGCCATGAGCTGAGCATCTTTCCCCCACCATGCCCTTCTGCCAAGATGCCCTGCCTCACTTCAGGCCCAAAGCAATGGAACCAGTCAACCATGAACTGGAACCTCTGAAACCATAAGCCCAAATAAACCTTTCCTCCTCTCAGGCATTTGTCACGGTGATGTAAAGCTGGCTAACACACTATTCATAATTTCTATTTCACATACTTTTTTATAAAACCAAATATTTTGGGCTAGAGACATGGCTCACTGGTTATGGCAAGTGCATTGGAGAGGATGTGGGTTCAAACCCCAGCACCACATACACAACTAAATGTTGGAGCAATGAATACCAGATGAAAAACTAAGTAAAATTGATTCTTTTCTCTCTCTCTCTCTCACTGTCCTTCTCTTTAAAAATAAAATAAATAAATAATATGAAACTAAATTGAAATTTATATCTTGTACAGTCACACCTATTCTGTCATTTCTTTATTATCAACACAGTACAAGTTTTCCTTCCATATGCATAATAGTTGGTATTGGTGGTGTTATATGGATTTATCTGGTCTATCAAGAAAACAGAATTTTTTCAGACTGGAGAATTATTTTTTTCTTTAAACATCTATGCATATCTTTTATGAGAATAATTAAAACCCTTTTGCCACTGAAGAGAATTACAGCACTTAAATACTATAAACGACATTCCGCAAGTGTTTAACTGTAAGCTACATAAGACATACTATTTCTATGCTGGTTTATGGCAAGGAAACCATTTACTTTAGCATTTCCTAACATTACTCTAAAACTTTTCTTCTTACACTGTGAGAAATACTAAACTCAGACTTTGAAAGTTTGTTGTGACTTCTTTTTCTTTAAGGCTCTAGTGAAAACCTTATAGAATACATCTTTCCAGAATGCTCTTAATGTGACGGCTCTAGTATCAGGCAAGATGCATGAACTGGGGTTTCATAGTCTCAATCATGACTACACTTTATTTTATGCCAGATTGAACAAGCAACCCAGTTTTCTATATAAAAGGAAATTGTTACTCCACAAACATTACAATCTGGCCAATTCTTAAATAGGTCTTGAAACCCTCTTCTTTGTTTTTGTTTGTGAAATAAGGCAGAAAATGACAATCATAACAAAAAATGTTGCTACCCAGGCGTCTCTGGCAGCGGTTGAAGCGATCCGAACCAGCTGGATCGTCCCCGCCAGGGGCCGAATCAGGAGATGAGTGCCGACGGCTGGAACCCAGGTCCCCCTCATCCGGGGACCCCTTCCGTTCCAGCTGGGGAAACGAGTCAACCACAAGCAGAGGATGGCATCCGAGAATCCGTTTATTACTAAGGCACACAGGTTTTTATAGGGAGGGGAGACAGCCAAGGAATCAATAATCCTTCTAAGGGAGTTGCCAGGGGTTATGCAGATTTCGAGTACAGACAAACAACTAGGGAACAGCCTGTGGTTAGCACTTTCCAACCCACCCTAATCTTCTTTTTGCATAACAATTAGTAAGCTTAACAAAGCACAACCTAGCAGCCCTTCCTGAAGGAACTTACGGAAATAGTAACAAGATCACTCTAGGGCAGCTGATGAAATGGAGTGAAGGTCAGACCCCAACACAAAAAGTTTCATTTAGACTACTCCTTAGTGGAGTTTATTTTTCCTCACTCTTATCAGCAGAATTGTGGCTTTATTAGTTAGGGAGGATTCTCTCAGTACATCTTCCTGCTTAAAAACAAATATTTTAATTCTGACTAGGCCTACAGTCTAATTGCATATACACTTACTCCGTGACTATACCCAAATCGCAAATAAAGAGTATACAAGGGGGCTGAAGTGTTGGTTCAGTGGTCAGAGTGCTTGCATTACATGTGAGAGGACCCGGGTTCACACTCTAGCACCACATTGCAACTAAGTGTTAGAGAAACAAAGGTCAGATGAAAAAAAAATAAATAAAATTGATTCTTTCTTTCTCTTCCTCTCCCTTTCTCTCTCTCTCTCTCAAAAAAAAAAAAATATATATATATATATACATATATATATGTACAAGATCTAATACTGGAATATGTTCTGATACTGGAGTGTGGCATCTTCTCACTTAGAACCCAGGGAGAGCTTTACACTTTGACTCTTCTGAACTGATCTGGTCCTTTGACTCCTGTTTCACCATCTTCTCCCCTTTTCGGTAGACACTGCCAAGTCTATTCTTTTTTCAGTTTCCTTAGTTGGACAATATAGCCTAAATCATATACGGCTATGTTCTGAGGTTGATTTTTACAGTGTCACAATATTTAACAGGCAAAGGTATTGAGAGAGGACTGGTAGAATATATATATTTGATTCCATTCCCAGTGGGAATGGTAGCTGAAGGTGAAATATTTGGTTTTTTTTTTTTTAAATAATATGATATTTCTTTCACTATAACAAATACTGTTTATATAATCTACCCATCATCCAGAACAGAATGCAGACATTTCACACACATGAATTACTACATGTCCAATACCATTTGGTTTACACTATATCTTGCTTCACTACAAATTATAACCAAGCACCTTTGTAACACGAAAATATATTTGTTTTTTATATTTTCTCTATCATGCCTCATGAAAGGATTACTAGAGGCTTTTCTGTTTAAAACTTTAAAAATAGCTTTAAGTGATCAGTATAGAAATACTGGACAAGTACAGAAGCCTAGAAAGAATTCTGAATTATGTTAAAGTTGACTATAGGTCCAGAAAAGGAGCTTTAGAGCAAGTGCAGTAGAAAAGTGTTGATAAAAACGTTGTTCACTGGTAGTTAAGGAGGACTTTAGGGGATATTAAAATAATTTATTAATTATATTTTAATTAATATTAAAATAATTTTAATATTAAATTTATTTGTAAAGTTATTGAAATTATTCATTTTGTGATTTGACCTGAAAAAGACTCAGATTTAAAAATCTCCTTATACATTTTACTCTTACTTTTTATATTTCTACTAGTTTTTTCCTTACAGATTTTAGAATTATGCTATTTAGTGCATGGATGTTCATGATTGTAGATTTTCAAATACAATATTTTTTGTCACTATTTTAAAGACTTCTTCCCTTGATTCCTTATATCATTTGTTACCTAATATTGCTGTTTTTGGTTTCTATGTGATCTGAAGTCCTGAATAATACTTGTAATATTTATTTTAACTTTCTTTTTGTTTAAATATTCTATGTGTCTCATGAACAGTATATTCTAGACTTTTTTTCTGATGATTTATCCAAACTGAGTCTCTTTTTGTAGATTTTGAACCCACTTGTATTTGGTATAAAATATCCATTTTGCTTATTTGTGATTTTATTAATTTCTTTGGCATATTTCTTTAAAATTTCTTTTTACAGCCTTACTTTTTTCCATGACTCACATTTCTTATATCTTGTTTTTAACTCTATGAGTAGTTATCTGTGCATCTTTTGAAATGTGAACATGTAGTTCTCTAACATTATCAGTGTAGAAGTAATAACTACTTATTCCCCTGTTTTTATAAATAAACCTTTGTTTTACAGCTGGAGAGGTGACTCAGCAGTACAGCACTTGCCTGGATTGTGCAAGGACTTGGGTTTGATCCCCACCCAGCACCACATATACAACTAAGTGGAGGAAAAACAAAAGCACATGAAAAAATAAAAATTAACTCTCTCTCGAGCACGCGTATGCGCGCGCGCTCGCTTCACTCTTAAAATGAAAATCTTCATTCTACCTTCAGTTTTCTATTTTTTTAAGAGAGAGGGACAGTGAGAGAGAGAGAGAGAGAGAGAGAGAATCAATTTTATTTAGTTTTTCATGTGGCTTTCGTTGCTCCGAGACTTTGTTGTGTTGTGCAGGTGGTGCTAGGGTTTGAACTCTCGTACTTGCACATGCCAGGCAAGCACTGCAACAGCCGAGCACCACTCCAGCCCTTCAGTTGTCTTCTTATGTATTCTTTTGTTGTTGTTGTTGTTGTTGTTGTTGGAATAATCCAAAAACTTAACTCCATATTTTGTTATTACTTTGTATTATGTACATTTTTATGAAAGATTTGACATCTGCATAATTATGCGGTAGTATTCGTAACTTTTAGATGTAAATTTAAGTTTTACTCACTTGTTTCTTTATTTCCTTTTGTTATTTTATGCCTTCCACATCTTGGGTTTTTTATTTTGATTTATTTTTCAACTGGCATAGTTTTGGATGTCTTTCTTTTTCTTTGTTTACAGGGGACAATGGGAGTTGTGTTCTATTTTATTGTTCATCTTTCTGAGAAGTTCTTACAATAGCTTTCACACATGAATGACAGCTTAGTCATCTTCCTCAAGTGAAAATATCTGATCCTCAATATTTTAGAGATATTTTTTCAATGAAAGTTTTGACAGCCAGAAATTAATTTTTTTTTCTTGCATGAACAAATGCTTTTGTTGTTTGAGCAATGTAGAATTTTTTTCTCTGTTTACTTGAGTTTGACTCCAAACTCTAATGATTGTTAGCTACGTGACTTTGGGCACATTGCCTTACCTCTCCATGCTATGGTTTCCTTAGTGCCAAATAGTGTGATGTGTGCATTATGGGACCATTTTAAAGGTTAAATGAGATCATGGAAGCAATGTGCCTTACTTAATTAATATCAAATGACACTTAGGCTATCTTATTTTAAGGGACCATTATATGATAATTATTATTACTAATGCTATCCATTATAATAATAATGTCTGACCATTAAATAGACCAAGAATTGGGTCATTGTAACAGTCTTATTTGTTTAATAAAATTTAACCTGTTCAATATTTTTTCCAAAACCCACACTCCTTAATCTCATTTTCTTTTTTTAAAATTTATTTTATTAGTGCATTACAGTTTTACATAATGTTGGGATTAGTTGTCACATTTTCCTAGATGCACGCAATTCAGCAATACAATTTGTTCAATATCCACCCCCACACATCCTTCTACCTCTCTCCTCCTGTTCTCTGATCCCTTGCCTTTCTTCTGGGTCTTATATTGTTCCTAAAACCCAAATACAGTGACATAGTTCTTATACCTATGAAGAACATTTTATATGTATATGTGTCTACAGTATATACAGTGACATTTATAACTGTTTGGAATTTTATAACTGTTTGGACATTTATAACTGCTTTATCTCAGTTCCAACATTTCCCATTCTCCTCCCTTCCTATCATCCCTTGTTATTCTTCAAAATATTTGAAAATAGAATTAAACATTTATGTTTTTGTACAGGCATGCAGCATAGCTTATTCAAATATCTTATGAGGTATCTTGCAACTGTATCTCATAAATATTAACATTTTGCATTATTGTTCTATGGTTCTAATATATGAGTTTGTCTACTTTGCTCCTGCGCCTGGGTTGAAGCCCAGCCTCCTCAAATGAGGGACACCATTCAGCCTTGACTCTTTGGGTTTAGCTGACTTCACTCAGCATGATTTCTTCCAATGCCATCCATTTATCTTCAGTAAATACAGTACCATTGTTTCTCATAGTTGAATAGAACTCCATTGTACATATATATACCAGAGTTTTTGGTTTAACCTGTTAAATTTTACCAAGGCAATATTAATGTGAGATTTGGGTTAATTTGATAAAGTAACTAAATTATTTACTACTAAGTGATGTAATGGTGTTTTGTTATATTTTGTTTAAACTAAGATTCTAACCACCGTGCCTGATAGCATACAGTGACACCTTTAAACTGCTGTGAACACGTAGGCAGTGATATAAACACTATGATATTTCAACTTCAGAATGGGAGGTAAAAGGGTACCACATCTTCCTGTTCATGAATCATTAGCAGAGAGGGATGTTTCATGTTTCCACAATAAAGCATAACATGTCTACAGCACTTCTCCCCTGGCAAAATTCCACCAGACAAATCTGTTTGCTATTTCAAAATGATATGGATATCTTCCCAGAATTAATTTCATAGAATAGAATTGAGCATATTCTCAGGTTTTAGAAGATCATTTTCTCCAGTTTGTCATGACCAGATTTTAAGGATACTATTATAAAAGTCTTCAGGGAAAAAAATTCTTCTCTGAGAAATCTCAGTTCAAAATTACCTCATCTAAAAGAAATTCCACTGCCATATGTTTGCTCGGCCTAGATTTCATTCAGAGGTTTCCTCCTTGTACATTCTTCAGAAAGAAACAAAATTAAGAATAGTGTGGGTGCCAGTCATCCAATGCCTATGGCCTGTGTCGATTTTTAATCAGCTCTTGCCAGTAACATTTAATGGGCTTTTGCTTTATAGCTTTAAAATCAGAGGGAGAGCAACGTGATTAGAATTTGTAAATGCTTTTCGTTCTGTAAAAATGTTGCCTTCTTTTTTCTTTTTTTTTTTTTCTTACTGAAACTCAAAGATTCCTTCTTATTCACAGTTCTAGTTTATTTATTTAAAATGCATTTGCTGGCTTTTTTCTTGTTTTCATGTTACCTTCTTTGGCTTGTTTCCTTCCTATGCCCTTGTGAGAATTAGTCATTGTGAAAATCGAAGGTATTTAATAAAATAATATGTATGTCACTACAGTCCTGGACCCTTAAAGTACATTTAGTGCTTATCTCTTACTTTTTGTTGTTTTCGATACTAGGGATTAAACCCAGAGGCGCTTTACCACTGAACCACATCACCAGTCCTTTTCTTTTCTTTTCACTTTTATGTTGAGACAGGGTCTCTCTAAGTTGCTGAGGCTAGCTTTGAACTCATGATCCTCCTGCCTCAGCCTCCAGAGCCCTGGGACTACAGGCATATGCCATTGTTCCCAGCTACATTCAGTGTTGAATGAAAATGAAAGAGAGAGAATGGGGGCAATAATGTAAAATTAAAACACTAGGTGAATGAATTAGTGTGAAATTATCCCCCATACTTGAAAATAAATGATCATGGAGAAATTTTAAGGATTTAATAGCTAAGTTATCACAGTTTAATTAACATAATTAAGATATATTTACTATAAAATTGTTATTTAAAGAGTTTTGAAGACTATGTTCAGTGTCAGCATTGAAAAAGCATATTTTTGAAAGCCTATTACTGTTCCTGGTGGGTTAAAGTTCACAAATAATGTATCATTTGTATTTGGATTGATGTCATAGCATGAGAGGCTATATAGATTATTATGACCTCAATGATTACATAGCAAAATTAAGTACTGTTATTTATTCCAAGCCAAGTAGCTAGTCACTGGCAGAGTCAGAACTAGAACTGAAGTCTTTTGTTTCCTGATCCAATGTGTTTCTTCACAGCTCTGGTAATACAACCCACAAGAGGTCCTGTCAGTGTCTCCAGGGGAAATTAAGCTTCCTGGATGATGTCAATGTCCGTTCCACCCTCCCTCTTCTCGAGCTGAGGTTGAAGTGTATGAGGAATCTTTGTGAAGCATGTGTAGACTAACTATTTCCAGTCGATGCAGAAATTTGCTCATAAAAATAGAATTTAAATTACAGTAAGAATCATATTTTCAATCTGTATACTTCAATGAATTGTCTGAGACAAAAATTAAGTACTTACTTCCAAACTGTTTTAAGTACTTTGTATCTGTGCAGTCTTGCATTGCTCACAGAAAAATATAAAAATAGACAGATGATCTTGTGATTCCACCTTACAAATATAAAAAACTGAAGCAGATGATATGATTAATTTGTCCAAGGTCACAAAGTTATAAATCAGCAGAGAGAGGATTTGAATACAAGCAAGTCTGGCATTCTTAACCACTTTTGCCAGTTTCTCATACTCCCTAATAGTGATTCATGTTAAATTAATATTGGAGTTGTTAGCAACAGCTGGTGACCCAATCAATCTCTAACTCTATTGCCCTTTGCTGGAGGTGTTATCCTACCCAGCACCTACAAATGGTCAAGACCTGTCTTGGCCACTTCTATTCTTCTTTCAAACTATCATATCATGAATATAGTAAACTTTTCAACATAGCATTATGGAGCAGAAAATTTTGGTGGATGAATATTCACCTTCTTAATGTAACACCGGGTCAGCCTTAAGAGTCAGAACCTGTCTGGTTTTAAGTCTCCCTTTTATTATTAATAAGGCTATCAGCAGCTTCCCTGGGATTCTCTTTTACATGCTCATAAAGAATTCCATGCCTTTTAAATTTTCTACTTCATTTCTCACCAGGGTAATTCACCCTTACAAAATTGAAATGTTGATGATTAAAAGCTTTACACCCTAGTATACCCCACAGGCATTCTGAAGTGGCCTATGTGACTCTAATTTATAGTTTTTTGAGTACTTTAAGGAATGTTCCTGCATTTTTTAATCAATCTATCATAAATTATTTGGTGTACAGGGAACTTAATTTAAAGAGCCATGTTTCATATATACTACTCAATGCTGATGTTTAAACACAGATTAAAATAATCTGGCATTTCTTTAACTAAGAGAGCCTAACAGGTAAGCTATTTTTTAATTGCTTAAGAACCCAGGGATCAAAACCTTGTCTTTCAACTGTATTAATTATTATTCCTAAAACTATCCAAAAGACTAATTCAGGGGCATAATTTATTTGAAGATCCAAGCATAGGCTAAAATTAATTAATGCCAAAATAGCTAGTAATTTATCTGGAAATTATCTCTTCATCCTCTATCTTAAATATACTTAGTTTAAAACCATCTCACCATGCTTTTTAATAAGGATTAAACATAAAGAAGTCAGTTATTGCTTTTTATTCTCAATAGAATTACTTCTAATTGCATTTTGAAATTAACAACTAATGAAAGGTAAAAATGAATGCAGAACTCTGGAGACACAAAAAATAAAAACTAAGGGATTCATCAAAGGAAACACAGAAGATATTAAAATAAGTATACTTGCGCAGATTGTATGAATAGCATATTACATAGTACAGTGTGAGACAGGTTTATGACAAACGAGCAATGCTGATAGATTTTAGGTATCTGCAGAAAAGAAAGCATTATTTTTTAAAGAACTGTTTTTCTTTTCCTTTCTTGTTCAGGCATTTATAAAAACACAAAAAGAAATCATTGCAGGCACTGCTTAATGACTGTGATGTTCTCAGGGAGCTGAGAGTTTGCTATGAGATCCAGGGTATTAGACAAATGCTGGGGAAGAGAGCACAATAAAATGTGTAAAAGCCTTTGAAGACACCATGACTATCTGTAGCAAACTACAGCTCTCTGAAGTCATGTATTGAAAAATTAGATTATCTCTGAGGGACATTACAGAACATTTCTTCAAAAGCATTAAGATCAAAGAAATTATTTAGTAAGGGAGTTACCAAGTCTCTCCATTTGTTTTAATAGCCTTCTGATATCAACCCTAAAATATTTTAAGTTTAAAACTCCCTTTTCTGTTAAGTCATTGACTACACTTTCTATTCTCCCTTCAGTATATTTTACAAAAGAGTCTTGACAAATTATCGTTCTTTTCAAATTTTTGCAAAAAAGTTGAATAGTCACTTATTAGCACTGGATAAAAATAAACAGCTGGTTTACTATAATCTCATACATGGAGTTGATTTTGACTAACATTTGTGAAAAACTAAAGCAGTATAAGAAGTCATAAGTAAAGGATGTTGTTTAAGCACACTTTTTTGTCAACAAATTTGAAATATATAATACATGTATTGACAGCAGATTATTATTAACTATGGTCACCATCTCGTGCAATAAATTTGAAAGAAATTATGACCTCTAACATTATGTATCTAAAATGAGACCTCAAAAGTAATACTTGTTTATTGTTTTGGTATAGAAAAACTAAGTTCTGTGACCCTGTGTAATGCAGTTAATCTAGTCAGCATCAATTCTTTTATCAATGATATATAGATGTTCATATTTATTTTACTTGTTTTTACAAGGACTATGTGTAGAGAACTGTAAAGTGCCCTGTACATATCAATAAGATTATGTCCCCTTGCCTGTCATCTCCAGGCAAGGCATTATTCACCTCTTCCAAATAATGCTTATTGTCCTTAGGATTATATGAAGAGTTTTAAAATGAGCAACCATAAAAAACAACAAATTCTCTAAATTCTTAGAGAGTATATCTGTGCCATTAATGGCATATACTTATTGAATATGGTTTAAAACAATGTGTCTCAGACTTAAGATTAACAACATTAATTTGTGTGACTTTGTTGGATTGAAAGGATATAGAATATGAGATTTTTAACAATTCTACAAACTGGTCTTAATAGTAATTTTGAACTACAAATCAATTTCAATAACCAGCTCATGGTTCAGCCATTTTCTCAGAGGTTTTGAGAAAGAAATTAAGAAATAAAATTTACATTCATTACTCAACTACTCCCATGAGTTTCTTTTAGCAAACTGTCATCTTCTCAATTTGTTGTGCATGAGATGGAATAATGGACACAATGACTGAAGAAACAAAGAAATGAATATAATGAGCTTAAAATTATTCTGCTGTCTGTTTTCTTCTTTCTACTCTTCCAGTTTCTTTTTTCTTTTTTGACCAGAGGTATTGATGTTAATTCTAAGTCATAAATGAGTAGAAACATGTAACACATTTTCATCTTGTACCAGATGAACTATCAGAATATCAATTACAATAAATTCTATGCTATACATACATATGCCTTAGGAAGAAGGAAAATCTCAGTTTTATAAGAGAAAAGCGAAAACACCATAGCTAGCACATTCATTCATTCATTCAACACTCAATAATGCTAATGGGCACCAACTATGAGTAAGCAACCTGGGTCCTCCATGTATACCTGAGAACAAGAAAGTCCTGACTGCAGGGGAAATTGTATTCTAGTGAGGCAACACAGAAAATAGCAAGTATACAGCTTACTGGTAGTGATAAGTGATGAAGCAGAATTGAGAGAGCTGTGAGGGTGAGTTGTCAGTAGGTGACAACTGAGCAGGCACCCAAACAAAACGAGTAAGTGGTGTGTGCATCTGAAAGTAGAATACTCCATGGAAAGGGAGTAGAAAGTGATCTAAGCAGCAACATCTCTGTGTGTTCAGAGAAGGCAACATGGTTGGAATAGTATGGAAGAGAAAGTATGAGTATGCTAGAGCTGCTATAACATAGTGTCACAGACCAGGTGGCTTAAACAACAGAAATTTATTAAAGTGTCAGCAGGGTTAGTTTCTTCTAAGGGCTTTTCTCCTTTGCTTATAGCTGGTCCTCTCCCAGAGTGTTTCCTATATGTGTGTGTCTGTGTCCTAATCACCTCCTCAAATAAGATTAGAGAACACCCTAACTTAATTACATATTTAAACACCCTTCTTTAATTTAATTACATCATGGAAGAGTCCATCTTCAAATACAGTTACAATTCTCAGGTACAGGGTTTTAAGATTTTGACCTGGATTTGGGATTTGAGGAAACATAATCCACAACAGAAGGGAAGATGGCAAGAAAAGCTAAAAAAAGAAAAAAGAATAAAAGCTACTTTCTTTCATTTCTTTTTCTTTTGTTTCTTTTTATTTTCTTTTTCAATGTGTATGTGCTGGTTTTGCTTTGTTTTGAGAGACAATGGATGAAGTGGGGAGTGAGTTCTGAGGACCCTTCCATGGAGTTTAGAAGTAAAATGGAACAACAAAATGGAGCAGTAACTTGAGACCGTGTGGGAAAAGGAAGGCCTTTTTGAAACTGAGAGGCTGTAAACTGTTCTCCTGGAGAACAGAGAGGAGATAATCGTAGAGACAAAGTCTCTACAAGATGGGGTATTCAGAGGTTGGATTTAATAAGAACATGCAGAAGCAATTTATCATTGTTACTTCATTCTTAGGCTTCTCCATCTGTTTCAATGCATCTCTACTTCCTCCTTTCTCACTTGAAATAATAGAAGTAATAAAAAAATTAAACAAAAATAACAGAGAGGGAGGATGAAAGGGAGAGAAAGGAAAGATGGTTGGTTGGTTATAGACTTACAAAATGGGATTTTAAAAATATTTTACCTAATACTTTTCAGGAAAACAACTTGGTTTGGACTCTACCTAATGGTGGGAGTATGGCTGGATCTGAGAATCAGCTAGAATCAATGATATGGAAAAAAAAGAAGCAACTATGCCAGAAAAAAAGGCAAGGGACTTTAAAGACAGAGAGGAGCAAAACTGGGCATGCTGAGGTTGGAGAAGTCAGAGGAAGACGCTCTAGTGGCAAGGGAGCCAGAAAGCAGCTTTTGAAGAACAGAAAATGTAAGACTTTATTTTTTTTATTTTAAATTTTTTAGTTTTGAACAACCTTACAAGATTTTAACAAAATAATATAAAATGTGTATAAAATGTGTATATATTCTGGATATTGCAATTATCCCCAGGAGTGCCCCCCCCAATTACCCTCCCTTATCCCTCCCTTCCCCTTCCCATTATAACTTT
>PVKS010029407.1:0-25392 GCA_004027875.1 Aplodontia rufa | reverse complement strand
TTTTTAAAGAGAGCGATATCGGGACAGTGAGAAAGATTGAGAGTATCAATTTTATTTAGTTTTTCATGTGGTTTTCATTGCTCTGACACTTCATTCTGTGTGTGGAGCGAGGCTTTGAACTCATGTCCACATGCATGCCAGGCAGGCACTGTAACCGCTGAGCCACGCTCCAGCTCCTCATTGTATTTTTTTTAAGAGATAAGGAGAAAGTGAGAGAGTGACGGAGAGAATCAATTTTATTTATTTTTTTGTCTGGCCTTTGTTTCTCTGACACCTAGTTGTGTGTGTAGTGCTGAGGTTTGAACCTGGGTCCTTGCATGTGGCAGGCAAGTGCTCCAGCTACTGAGTCACCATTTTAGCACCTCATTGTATTTTTGAAAGGTCACAGTTGACCTTTCTAGGCAGTGAAATCCTTATCTTATTGTTTTCATTCAATTTTTGATAATCTGTATACCTAAAGCTCACTGTCTCATTTTCCATAGGTTGAAATAGGAGAAGAGAGCATGTATTTGAGCGCATTTCTGGGTGTTAGATGAATAGCAATTTGGCAATGTAGGGAGTTCTTGTTCACCCCAAAAAGCCTGTGGTCTGCCTGGTTTTGCCCTGACCCTGTAATCAGCACAGCCCTCCAGTGTTGCTCCTCTGGTGACAGGGCTCTTCTCTATTTATATCTCACCAAATCTCAGGAACAAAAATGACACAAAAATACAGACTATTTATAACAGGAAAGGAGACATAGTCATAGGTATAGAAGTTATAGATTTGATGCCCACAAAAATATTACTTGCAAAGCTATTGCAATACTAAAGAAAATCTAAGGGCAATGAATACTTTCCTAAGAAAATATCATTTGCCAAAATTGATCCAGATAGAAACAGGAAACTTAAATGGATCCATTTCACACAAAAGATTCAAATGGAGATCGCGATGAAGATATCCTTAGAGAATAGACTTCCCGCTAGGACTATCTTGCAGAAAGTGGAAATCATTTACACAGACTTGTGATGTAGTAAATTCAATGCTATGTACAAGGAGGCTCTTAGGATTCTGGAATTTCAGAAACCAGGTATCCTTCTGTGTGCATTAGCCACAAAGATATTTGAACAAACAGAGCAATTGATATAGACAAAGGTAAGCGTATTTTTAAGGTAAGAGTTTTTTCGTTGATGCATTATAGTTACACATGATAGTGAGATTCATTTTGATATAATCATACATGCCAGGAATACAATTTGCTCAATTTCATTCCCCAGTATTTTTTCTTGCCCTCTCCTGTCTCCCCATTCCCCTTCCTTGACTCTATTGGTCTTCTTTCTATTCATTTACTGTTCTGTAAATAGGTGTATTATATACACATAAAGGGTGAGATTCACTGTGTCACATTCTTATACATACATCTCATATTTTGGTCAATTTCGTTCTGCAGTTCTTCCCTTGTGAAATCTCTCTTCTTTCCCCCTAAATCTCTTCCTCCTATTCCATTAATCCCCTTTCTATTTTCTTGAAATCTTCCCCCTGATTTTTTCCTTACTTTATTCTAACTCCTGCATCAGAGAAAACATTGGATTCTTGACTTTCTGAGTCTAGATTTTTCACTCAGTATGATGTTCTCCTGTTTTATCCATTTACTGAAAGATGCCATAATTCCATTCTTCTTTATGGCTGAGTGAAACTCCATTGTGTATATGCACCACATTTTCTTTATCCATTCATATGCTGACCGGCACCTGAGCTGGTTTCACAACTAGGCTGTTGTGAATTGAGTTGCTATAAACATTGATGTGGCTGTATCACTGCTAAGTTTACTTCTTGGCTAATGCACCAAGAAGTGGTAAAGTTGGGTCCAGTTCCATTCCTAGTCTTTGGAGGGCTCTCCATACTCCTCCCCGAAGTGGCTAACTAATCAGCGGTCCCACCGATCCTTATCCATATTACTATTTGTGTTCTTGATAGTTGCCATTCTAACTGGAGTAAGATGAAATCTCAATGTAGTTTTTATTTTAATTTCCTTGATTGCCTGAGATGTTGATCATTTTTTCATGTATTTGTTGACCATTTGTGTTTCTTCTTTTGAGACATGTCTTTATTTCTTTTGCCCATTTATTGATTGGGTTATTTGGGTTTCTGTTTTGTTTTTTCAGTTCTTTATATTCTGCATTTCAATCACTGTCAGAGGAGGAGCTGGCAAGGGTTTCCTCCCATTCTGGGGCTCTTCTCTTCATTAGCTGTGCAAAAGCTTTTTAATTTGACTCTGTCTCACTTATTGGTTCTTGAGTTTATTTCTTGAGTTTCAGGAGTCTTGTTAAGGAAGGTGGTGCCTGCTCTAATAAGAGTGAGGACCTTATGTTTTCTGCTAGCAGTTGTAAAGTTTCTGATCTAATCCCTAGGTCTTCAGTGCTCTCTGATTTGACTTTTCTGCAGGGGGATAAAAGCACCATTCTTCTACATATGGTTATCCAGTTGTTTCAGCACCATTTGTTAAAAAAGCTATCTTTTCTCCAACACATATTTTTAGCAGCTTGGTCAAGTTTCAGCTGACCCCATGTGCGTGGGTGTGTCTATTTTGCGCCAATACCATACTCTTTTTTGCTATTATAGCTCGAGGGTAGAATTTGAGATCAGGTGTTGTTATCTCCTGCATTGCTCCTCTTCTCAGTGGTGGCTAATTTGGGTCTGCTATTCTTCCAAGTGAATTTTAGAATTGGTTTTTCTTATTTGGCAAAGAATTTCACTGATTGATGTCTCAATTCCCCAGTTTAAATTAAAAAAGCAAAAAACCGAGCTGAATGTTACGGAGTTACATCTTTAAGGAAACAAAGAGCTAGGATGTTTTACAATTTGGAACTAGTGAGATATTCCTACTTGATAATGTTTTCTTGAAGAGCTTTATCAATATATCTTTTTCATTTCTTAAGTTCAGTAGTGTTAACTTCATTTATTTCAATAAATAATTAAGGACACTTTTAAGATAATTTTGCATATTTCTAAAAGCAACGATTTAGACATACAGTACTCTGTTAAATTCAAAGGGCTGCAAAGCGGACGCGAATTTGAATAGCTATAATTTTACATACTAAGCGTGTCCCCTGCACACTGGGTCTGAGTCAGGTGAGATGGAACAAACAGATTGCATGATGTGGGTTTATTACTCAGAGACACTGCAAGGACACAGAAGCCCAGGATTCATCTCCAGCAGATCCATCAAAGTTCAGGACTGCCTGGTCAGGCTGATGGAGTCTCCATTGGGAGGGCCTCTCTGGCGCCACAGTGGAGGGAACCAGGAAGGCAGCTCACTCTGGGTCACCTGAGGTGCTGCGCTAAAGCATTGAAGGACACCCTGTTGGCACTGGAGGACTGAAACAGCCCAGGGTCTACTTATCTCAGGATGTTGCATTCCCAGCACAGTTTACAAGTTGTTCTTGGAAACTGCAAGTGAGAAAATGGGGAGAACAGCAACGGGCAGAACAGAGTGCCTCCGAGAAAGTCGTGTCAAGTGAAGTTGTGTGGTAGAGAAGGTCAGGGTGGCCTTCAATCACCTTGTAAGAGAGAAAGTGTTTTTTCTCAGCCCAATCTGTGAACTGATCATGAAATATTTGAAATTAAAATAACCTGCCTATTAATTGGCCTCTGTCTGGAAACTCCTGCCGAAGCACCCTGGTCTAGAGCCATCTGCCATTGTCAGTCCAGGCGGGACCTCGGCTGTGATCAGGGCTGGTGAATTTAGCACTACTTTACTCGGGAACAACTGCTCAACAGGGTGTTTCGTAGTTTTGTACATGTGGACCACTTGTTTTTCTCACAAATATATTTCTGTGCAATCAATACAGAAAATGTAATAGCAAACAGATACAATGGTAAAAACCTACAAAATGACGAGGAATTAACTTAGCAAAATCCTGCAATAATTATTGATAAAACAACCAAATCAAAACTTCTCTGGGATATAAATTACTTGATTGTACATGTTTATAAAAAAATTTCAAAATGGAAAAACTAAGCATTCTAATGATAAAATTTAGGTCCATGTATTTTAATTATTTATATGGAAATGTATGCCACCCTAATCAAAATATGCATAGACTTTAAAGAAGGACATGTCAAAAAAATTGATACCAAATATCATAATGAAATTTAAAGGAATTTAAAACAAGAACGATTTGAACAAGAATGAAGAGGGTCATACTTTACTAAGCAGTAACATAAACTGCTATAAAAATAAATCAAGTGATATAGGGGAAGATAGGTTAATGGAAAGAATACAGAAGGAAAATCAGCATGCATTATGCTGGATCTTTGGAAGTACTTTGCATCAGAGCCATATTTTTCAAACTTAAATTTTTTCTTCAATTATTTTATTAATAATTTTATCTCTTCCATTTTCCTGTTCTTTTTGGAAGTCCTTATAGTCATATGTTTGTTCTATTGAATGTTTTTCCGTATCTATCTTATATTTTCTATCTCATCTTCTTATTCAGTCTTTTTCTCATTATGGCACCTAGTGGTTGCAATTTTGTTTCGCAATCTTCCTACTGACTTTTAAATATCTACATTTTATTTTATGCATTTATTTTTAAGAGCTATCATGATTTTTTGGGTTTTTTTAAATTTTGCATTCTATTGGTGCATTAAAGTTGTACATAATGATAGGTTTTATTGTTACATATTCATACATACACTCAATATAATGTAATTTGGCCAATAAACCATTCAAGCACTCCTGCTTTCTCTTCCTGTCCCATGATCCTTTTCTTCTTCTGATAGGTGCAGAATATAATTTTTTTCCTCCACCCTTCCTACTCTCCCTTTTCTCTCTCTCATCCTTCTTCCCTCTCCCCTTCTCTTTCCTCTACTCTACTAGACTTCCTTTAATTCATCTATTAATTTGTATTTTACTGGGTTTTTATGTAGTCTTCTGTTTCCCTTACCCTTTTCTTTATTTTGCTCTAGCTTCCACAAATGAGAGAAAATGTACATTTTGAGTTTTCCGAGTTTGTTTAATTTCAATTAACATAATATTCTCCATTTCCATCAGTTTGCCAGAAAATGCCATAATTTCATTTTTTCTAATAGCTGATTAAACTCCATTGTATGCATATACCACAATTTCTTAATCCACTGATGGAGCGATGGGCATCTGGGTTAATCCATAACTTAGCTAATGTGAATTGTGCTGCTATAAACATAGATGTGGCTGTGTCACTGTAGTATGTTGATTTTAGGTTATTTGGTAAGATCACCAGGAGTGGGATAACTGGGTCATATGTTGGCTCCATCCCTGGTTTTTTGAGCATCCTCATACTTCTTTACATAAGAGTTGACCTAGTCTACAATCCCATCAACAATGTACAAGTGTTCCTTTCACCCCACATCTCACCAGAATTTATTATTGTTGGTGATCTTGATCTTTACTATTCTAACTGAAGTGAGATGAAATGTGGTTTTGATTTGCATTTCTCTTATTGCTAGAAATGTTGAGCATTTTTTCATATAGTTATTGGCTATTTGTGCTTCATCTATTGAGAAAATTCTATTTAGTTCTTTGTTGACTGGGTTATCTATTTTTTGTAAGTTTTTTGTGTTCTTGGTATGTTATCAATATTAGTCCTCTAACAGAGGGATAGCTGGCTAAGATGTTTAAAAATCAACTTCAATGCTTGTAAAATCTCTCCCTCCATTACAGCACCTGGTTTCTCTGGTGATGTTAATGATGGCTTCTTTTCCTAATATTGCTCCTCTTGGACCTGGTGCTTACCACCTTCAGTGGCTGAATTTGATATCACAAATGATTAAAGGTGGTCAGTACAAATTTATGCCCCTAGTGAAATGCATACAAACACAAAATAATATCAACTAAGGAGGAGAACTGTGTTCATAAAACACAAGAAATACGGAAATAAGTCAAATGACATAATGATAAAGTTATGACAGCCAGAACATCTGATGCTTTATCTAAAGACAACTGGTCTCCACTCCTTGCAATACTAAATGCCATTGAAAACAAGAGATGGGAGGATGTTTTATATTAAAGAATCAAAAGAGAAACAGAAATACAGTTCGTGTGCCTGTGTATGAGATCTGTTTATATTAAGAGTTTATAAAAATGAAGGGCCAATAAAAATTCAGGGTGGGGCAATTTAACTATAGAAAGCAAATGATGAGTGATAGAATTGTTATGGATTTTATTTGCATTATATAGGAAAATCCTTCATATTCTGAGGTAAGTATGGGATTATGAAGGAATGAAGTTTCACGATTCAGCAAATTTTCAAACATTTTTGAAGCAATGGATAAGGAAAGGCATTCCTTTCCTACAGAGTTTGTTAGGTCTAAATTACTTCTTGTCTCTACTTTCTTTTGAGTTTAGGGAATTTCTTCAGTTCCTTTATCTGCTCAGCTGTAAGAGTACATAAAAGGCTGATCCGGAGCTTTGAATGTGGCTGGGACTCACTCACATGGCTTAACTGTCCTTTGATTTATCCGGGCTCTTTTGTTGTGGACAGCCCTACTGTTAATATTGTTTTATATTTCCTCCTGGGCAGGCCCAATTCTCTAGAGAATTGTTTCCAATCTGCTATCTGGGGCTGAGGATGTGATTCAATTGTAGAGCACTTGCCTAGCATGCATGAGGCCCTGGGTTCAATCCCCAGTATTGTAAATAAATAAATAAAGCTGCTATGTGGAAAGTCTATGTCTGGGTGCTGGTGGGAAAGGAAGCTGTAACCCTACACTAATTATCCATCTTCACTCTTGTATGCTATTCCCCTAGCCCTGGTGGCAAGACCTCTAATTTATTCTCTTCAGAGCCTAAACCTCAAGAAAGGAAGAGACAGGTAAGTAGTTAAGTATGAGGCAGAGCAGACAAGAGGCTGTTGCAGACTGACACGTACCTGTTGCTCTTGTTGCTCCTTCACTTCCATTCAGAGGTGCTTGGCATTGTCAAGGTGTGTGACTATCTGGGCCTCCCCATTGCCTTGGCAGCTTTCTTATAATTACTGTTTCAGTTACCATTCACCCATCTGCTCCCAGCTTCCAAAAGTTTGCTGCAATTTGCTTCTTTTCCAGCTATTTTTTTTCTTGCAGATAATGATTGCTTTTTCTGAAAATCCCTTCACTCATTTTAGAAAAACTTTGCAAGTAATATATCTGTGTCTATAACTCATCCATTGTAGCCAAGTTTCCTAAGAATACACATAGATATAGAAAAACATGGAAGATAGTTTGGTTGGGTGCATGTGTGTGTGTGTGTGAGTGTGACTGTGTGCAACTTTCTGTTCTTAAAAGGTATTATTCAGTAATGCTAGTTTTTAATGGTTTTCTTACATATACACAGAAAGTGTATTGAAAGGACAGAAGTCAAAAGTGTACTGATAGAAATTGTTGGTATTGGGCTCAGGTGAATTTTAATTTTCTTGCTTATCTTTATCACTAAATTCATTTAATGACGAATTGGTTTCGTAAAATTAAAACTACTTGTATGTGCTACACTGAAAGAAAATAATAGCAAATTAACTGTACATTTTGATTGGTTTATTTGTATCATCAGAATACCAGAATTCAAAATAATTACTAAGTATATGAAGTGGAATTTATATTTTCAAGTATTTCTCCTAGTTTTAACCATTTCCATGCTATTTAATGACAAATTACTTCCTGCTGGAGGAGGTACGCTTTGGCTGCTATAAAGAAAAAAGAATCCTTCATAACTCTATTCAAGAATGGGTGGTTATCTTCTCCAGAACAGTCATCAGACTAGTCTCCTTAGGAAGACAAACCTACTGCCCTTTCTTAATGGAAAATCAGCTTTTCCTCCTATGCAAACCAGAAACTCCAAACCATGGCTTTGAGGTAGAATAGATGAAAGCCGTGTTGGTCTAAGTCCATGAGACATCACTAAATCTGATTTTGAATAAATCTCCATTCATAATGAATTCAGTAACACACTTGGAAGGAGGAAAGGAATCATGAGATCTTTATTTAAAAGCTTTCAGAGCACTTGATGGCATCGAGCTCTGCTCTCTGACTCTCTCTCAGAAAAGAGGCCAGTCCCTGGGGGAGACGGAAGTCATGTTCATTTGGCCTCTTCTTTTTAGAGTGAGCTGGCCAGAGGCAGGCTTGTATAGCCCACAGTTCCAATAATTCAGTTTTGCATTTCATTACTCAAGTTTACATGAAAATTGGAGAACGATATAACACTTGGTGAAATGTAAATTTCCAAGAGGAAAGGATGCTAGGAAATTGAGCCTTCTGAAAGCCAGGAAATACAGATTGTGCAGACTCATGTCGAGAGTGCTGTTGCTTTATAACCTAATGTTCTTCAAATTTTAGTCCATACATCACTTTGAATATCCGTGTTTAGACCATCTGATCTTGGGTGGGAGAGGGAAACTCTGACTCATAGACTTTTGAGCTGAGCATCGATCTCCGTTTCCTCTATTCATGCCCTATACTTAAACAGTGAAGTCTCTTAACTAGCAGCTGACCCCTTCTTGCACCAAATTTTCTGACAAATTGCTAATGTTGTGCCTTCTATTCTCCTACTCTGTTTCCCACCCCAAGCTACCAATTCTTCATACTTTGGAACTCTTACAGACTTAAACATAATCCCTGAACTTGTTATTCTCCCTTAGCTTATTTTGAACACAAACCTAGAGTTGCTTTGCTTACAGTGTCACTACTAAAATGGATAATCTGTCAATTACTTTTCTTTACTTAAGCAATTTTAATTGACAAATGAAAACTGTATCAATTTATGTTGCATCACATGATGGTTTGCTACGTACACCTTGTGAATAGCTGAATCAGTCTAGTCAACAAATGTATTATGTGACGTATCTGTCATGTTTTCATGGTAAGAATACTTAAAATTTACTTTCTTAGCATTTTCAAGTTGCCATATGTTTTTGGAACTACAGTTACCATGATTAACTATAGATATCATGACTTCATTCCTCTTGTGTAACTAAAGTTTTGCATTCTTTGTCCAACATCTCTCCAGTTTTCCCAGACCGTAGCCTATGATAACCACTGTTCTCCTTTCTGCTTCTTTTAGTTTGACATTTTTTTTTTAGATTCTACATACAAGTGAAATGATGTGGTATTTGCATTTCTGTGACTGGTTTACTTAAGGTAACATAATATTCCTTGTGTTCATGTATGTTTTCACAAATTACGGTGTTTGCTTCTTTTTTTAAGGCTGAAGAGCAATCATTTGTATGTATAGAATACATTTCTTAATCTACTGATGAACCCTGAGGTTGATTCCACATCTTGGCCATGTGGTTTGCACTCTGATGGACATGGACATGTGAAAATCCCTTCAAAATACTGATTTCAGTTCCTTAGATATAAACCCAGGAGTGGGATTGCTGGATCAGATGGTCGTTCTATTTTTAATATTTGGAGGAACCTCCACACTGTTTTCCATATGGCTACACCAATTATTCTCCCACTAACAGTGTATAAGAGATCCTTTTTCTTCACTTTCTCTCCAGCATTTGCTAATTTTAAAAATAATAGCCATTCTAACTCAGGTGAGGTAGCATCTCATTATAGTTTTGATTTGTATTTCCCCAAAGGCTACTAGCATTGAGTATTTTGCCATATATTTGTTGGGTAGTTATGTTTATTCTTTTGATCTACTCAGATCATTTGCCAATATTTTTATTTGTTGCTTATTTTTGTGGTTAAGTTTTTAGAATATCTCATATATTCTGGATATCAATCCTCTTTCAGAAGAAAGGATGGCAAACATTTTTCCCGTTCTGCAGTCTGTCTTCACTCTCTTGATTGCAGAAACAGTTTACTTTGATGTAATCCCATTTGTCAATTTTTAAATTTTGTTTCCTATACTAAGGTCCTATCCAGAATACCATTGTTTGTACCAATGTCTTGAAGTATTTCCATTTATTTCTTCTGGTAGTTTGAAAGTTTCAGGACTTAAGTTTTTGATCCCTTTGGAGTTGATTTTGCCTAGGGTGCTTCGTTTCACTGCTGTCCTATTGTCTCAGGTCTTTGATTCTGGGAAAGTTCCATCCCCTTCTTGCTAATTTCCGTTGGTTCCCAATTGACCTTAAAATGCAGTTATATACCTGTTTCTTTGGTTCTTTGTGGAGGAGGAGGTGAGTGTCAGGCACCTCTATTCAGCTGTCTTGAATTCCTCTAAATCAGAATTGTTCTTAATTTGAAATTATTACTTGTTTTTAATGGAATCTCAAAAATGAAACTGCTGGGTCTAAATACTTGCATGTTATTGATCTTCATAGATGTTTTCAGGTAGTCTTCCACATGGGCATTCATGCTTACAGCAACAAGTGAAAGTGCATGTTATCACACTAAATTTCCTGGTGATATGTGTGAAAGTTATTTATGTATTAACTTTGCTGTTTTAAGTAGAAAGCAATATCTTATTGCTCTTCATATTTCTTTTTATATATTTAAAGGTTTAGTTAATATAGTTTAAATAATAAAATCATTTATTTTAAGAGCACAGTTTGATGACTTTGCTAAATTAATACAGCTATAAAATCATTATAAAAGAAAATTCTACATAATATCCAGTGCCCAGGGCAAAATGAATGTGAGTCCTTTTGTTCAAAGATTATCATAGCAAATGTTAAATATTACTAATGACAATATTCCTAATACACACTCATATAATATTCCTAATAAATATAAACCTTCTGAACATGAGGCTTCCTGTGACGACACAGGTCAAACATCTGTGAAATTGACCCTGTGTCTAACATTTTAAAAGCATTCCCTTTTCAGTAATACTATTATTAGTATTATTATGGCTATGTTTTAATTTAGCTATCTCATTTTATTATTAGTGTTTGATTTAGTTTCTTTCTGTTCCCCCATGCTCTTTTATTGCCTTGCTTTCTGTTACATATGTTTTTAAATATTTTGATATATTAGTTACATATCTTTGTATTATTTTTAAATGATCATTCTGGTGATTGCAATATGTTCTGTTATGTGCTTCACATTATCTGACTGATTTCTGTTAAAATATGGGATATTTAAACAGAAAAAGAGCTGCACTTCCTTTGCTTTGTTGCATTGTTGTCTCACGGGCATATTGTATGTGTGTGTGTACACATAAATACATACATATGTATATATATGTTTATATAAAATATGTATATATCATAAGCCCAAAAATGCAGGCATAATTTTTGCTTTAAAAATGTATTTTTATGGGGCTGGAGCAGTGGCTCAGCAGTTATGGTGCTTGCCTGAAGTGCAAGTCATGTGTTCAAACCCCAGCACCACGTACACAGCAAAGTGTCTGAGCAACAAAAGCCACATGAAAAACTAAATAAAGTTGATTCTCTCTCTCTGCTTCTCTCTCTCTCTCTTTCACTGACCCTCTTTCTTTAAAAACAAAAAGTTATTTTCTTCAAAGAAAATGTCTTTTTAGGGGGCTGGAGCAGTGGATCAGTAGGTTCAGTGCTTGCGTGGCATGTGTGAGGATGCGGGTTCCAACTCCAGCACCACGTACACAATGAAGTTTCAGAGCAATGAAAGCTACATGAAAAACTAAATAAAATTGATTCTCTCTTTCTCTCTCTCTCTCTCACTGTCCCTTTCTCTTTTTAAAAATGTCTATTTAGTAAATGATTAAAATATGGTAAAACTTACATAATCTTTCTGATGCCTATGATGCTTTTCTAATGCTTTTCATTTTTTCTTGTGCGCCTGCTTCCTGTCATTTCCTCCAGTCTTCCTTGAACATTTATTATAAGTTAGTTTTTAGAACACATGGTTGCTAAGATCTGTGTCTCACAGTGTTTGGCTGTGTAGAAGAGTCTATGTCACCTTAATGTTTAAAGGATAATTTGACGGGATATAAAATTCTGAATTAACAGCATTTCTCAGTACTTTGAGTATATAGATGTCTCTTAATTTATGATGGGGTAATGTCTTGACAAACACATCATAATTTCAAAATGCATGAATTGAAAATGTGTTTAACACACCAGACATCTCAGACACTTGCTTAGCAACAGCACCTGCTGTAGAATATGGATTGTTTACCTTCAGGAACACAGAGCTGACTGGGCACAGTGGTCTACTGCACTGTGGGATCACACAGAATTAAAATTTGAAATATGGTTTCTCCTGAATGTGTATTGTTTTCATGACATCATGAATTTGAAAAATCCAGTTGAACCATTATGGATTGGAAAGAGGCTGGCATGATTCCAGTGTCTTCTGGTGTCCATTGTATCTATAAAAAGTCAGCTGCTCAATGTACCATGGGTCCCTTGGAGGTGATGTGTAACTGTTTCACATGTTGCTTTCAAAATTTTCTCTTTAAGCTCTGATAAACCATTTTTCCTGTGTTGTTTCTGGAGGGGTTTCTTTGTGCTTATTCTGTTTTTGGTTTGTTATGATGCTTTAGTTTTTTTGTTTTGTTTTTGTTTTTGTTTTTTTAAGAAAGAGAAATGGACAGTGAGAGAAGAGAGAAAGAAAGACAGAAACAATTTTATTTAGCTTTTCATGGACTTTTGTTGCTCTGAGACTTCATTGTGTACATGTTGCTGGAGTTTGAACCCACATATTCGCGCATGCAAGGCAAGCACCATAACTGCTGAGCCACCACTCCAGCCCCAATTCTTTAGTTTTTTTAATTAAATTTTTAAAAACATATTTGGAAAGATTTAGGCATTATTTCTAAAAATAATCCTGCCTTCCTTGGTGATATCTTTTGGGGTGTCAATTACATACATTAAAATACTTGATATTGACCCATACATTTCTGAATATCTGTTCTTTCTTTTTTCTCTCATGACTCTCTCCCATTTCCCTATAGGCCTGACTCATTTCTATTAATCTGTTATGATGCTCACTGTGATTCCTTCTAACATCTCAAATCTCCTAATGAGTTCATTTACCATAGTTTCTATTTTGGCTATGTACTTCTATAGTCTAGAATTTATATTTATTTCTTCTGTATAATATTAATTTTTCTGTTGAGATATTCCTGTATTTAGGGAAAAGCACTGAAAAACAATGTACACTAACAATATTTCATTATATTATTTAATATAATATTATTTAATAAACTTATTACATTATGTTATTTAATTTGATTATTTTCATAAAATTATTTGGCTTTTTTTCCTTTTTTCTTAGTATAAGCAATAATTGTGTATTTTTTCATGTATATTAAATTTTGGTTAAAAGCTAATTATTGTATGTAATATATTATATTGAGCCTCTTTATGGTTTTGATTCTTCAAGAATTACATTATTTGTTCAGTTAACAGTTAACTTGTCAGAACTTAATTTGTGAAATTTGTCTCCTGTACAGTATGCAATTGATACCTGTTATTTTAAAAAATAATTGTTAGCTATTACTTTGTAAGTCAGGCACCTGAAGCTCATAACGTTTTTATCTTCTAATGCCTAGATAAGGAATAAATTCAAAGACATAGAAAGTTTGTAAGATTTCCAGTCTTTTAGCTTGTGTCAGCCTCCATGGGATCTACTGCATGTGCTCATAGTTTATCAGCAGCCTGAAATATGGAGGGAGTCTCTTTTATCTCAGCTTCAAAATCTACCCCCTACAGCTCCAGTGACATTTGTCATACACTTACCCTGCCAGCTTTGGTTCAAACTGTAGGTGACAGCAACACTCTGAAACAATGAGGTCACAGAATCACATTTTTAACAGCAGTCTGTTAATTTTCTAAATGAGCAAACACTTCCCATTCAGTTGCCTGTTTTTGATCATTTTCCCAGAATCCTTCAATGATTGTTTTTAAGATTATTATTCGGTTTGTGTTAGTTCTCTTCAGAAAAGAAGCATATAGCTCAAGGTGTCTAAAGTAGTCACCTTTTAAAAGAAATCTATTATTACTATTACTATTTTTGCTTTCCTGATTGCTGGTGATATGGGCATCATTGCACAATATTGGTTTTTTCTTTTTGCTCTTCTCTAAATTTGTCTCCATAACTTTGCACTTTTTCCTATGAGCTATTTACTGTTATCTTTTAAAACACATAAAAACTATCAATATTTTAGAAATTAGGAAATTGCCATCTCCATTTCAAATCTGTGTTCAGATTTATTATCCTGTTACTGACTGCTTTTGCATTGTTTTGCCAAGGGAAAAACAATTGAGCTTTTATCTGCCCTGTTGTACTTATATCCCTTTCTAATTTTTGGGTTTCTTTTATTATTTAAGAAGTTTAATCATCACACTAATGATGCTATTATTTTTCTGTCCTTTTTCTGAAACGTTTTGATTTTAGTTTTTCCATTAATTTGCTAATGCATTTGACATATATTTTAAATACTTTTAATAAAATAAATGTCATTTTGATGTTTGAATGATCAGCTCAATATATATACAAATGTGTTACCTATTGAACCGAGCTACCACATTTAACATAAATTAACTTCTTATATACATCATAATGTAAATACATCACTGCTATTATATTGTACTAATATTTTGTTTATGCCTTTCTCTAATACCTTGTAAAGCAAATCTTAATGTTCATCTTTTTTTGCTTCATTTGAAATTTTTAATGATTGCATTTTAATGATTACAAACTATGAGACTTTTAATATTAGTATTCTAATGATAATACACTAAATACTTTTGGTGAAAATTAACATCTTAAGATTTTAAGATTTCTTTCAATAACAAATTGTGCTTTAGCATTTGCTTACATTTTAGTTTATGATTTATAGTCATGCACTGAATAATCATGTTGTGATCAACAGTGATTACATAGTTACAGGAATGATCCCATAACTTTATAATGGAGCTGGAAAATTCCCGCTGCCTAGGTGATGTCAGAGACACCATAAAGTCATCGCTCCACATATTACTTAAGTGTTTGTGTTGATTTTATGTGAACAATCTTACTATCCTATCAGTATAAAAAAGCACAGAACTTAGAGTTATGTATAGTACCCAATACTTGATAACTACTGTGCTATAGGTCAATGTATATACTATGCAACTGTTAATTTAAGTGTACTCCTACTTATTATTATTTCTTTTTTTAAAGAGAGAGAGAGGGAGAAAAAGAGAAAGTGAGAATCAATTTTGTGTATCTTTTCTCTGGCTTTTGTTTTCTAACACTTAGTTGTGTATGTGGAGCTGGGGTTGGAACTCAGATCCTTGCACTTGCCAGGCAAGCACTTCAACCACTGAGCCACCGCTCCATACCCCTATTATTATTTTTTAAAAGTTCACCTTGTAACAGCCTTGGGAAGGCTCTGCAGGAGGGATTCCAGAAAAAGACCTTGTTACCATAGGAGATAACAGCTCCATGCATGCAATTGCTCCTGAGGACCTTCAGTGGAACAAGATGTGCAGGAGGAAGGTGGTGATATTGGTCCTGATACTGTGCAGGCCCTGGCTAATGCACGTGGTTTTGTCTCCATTTTAAACAAAGGAGTTTAAGAAAGTTTTTTTATTCCAAATCTTCTTTGTAGAAAAACTTATAGAATAAAAACATGAGGAAATAAAATCTTTTTGTACAGCTATGACTGTAAAGTGTGAGTGTTTCTTTTTTCATAAATGTTATCATAAATGATAAAAATGTTAAAAAATTGAAAAGTCATAAGGACAAAGGTTACCATTAAACTAAGTTTAATTTTTTAAAAAATTTAAGCCAATAAGCACAGTGCAGTCTAAGTGTACAGTTTATGAAGCCTGCTGTGGTGTCTGTACAGCAAGTCCTAGATCCTCACATTCACTCAACAATCACTCACCCTCTCAAGGCAATTTCCAGTCTTGAAAGACCTGCTCACGGTAAGTGTCCTATAAAGGTATATCATTTTCTGTTCATTATGCCATGTTCTTTCTATTTTTAAATATTTTTATATACACAAATATCTACCATTTTTACAGTCAATACACTAATATAATGTACAGTTTTGGAGCCAAAAAACAATAGGCTGTACCATGCAACCTGAGTGTGTGGTAGGCTAGACTGTTCAGGGTTTTCTGAGTTAGCTCTATGATGTTACACGACAAAATTGCCTCATGAAGAATTTCTCAGCCTGTGCAACAGACATTAAGCAACCTATGACTGTATAGTCATATATTGACTTACTATCTTCTTTTTTTTTTTTTAAAGAGAGAGGGACAGTGAGAGAGACAGAGAAAGAGAGAAACAACTTTATTCAGTTTTTCACATGGCCTTAGTTGCTCCAACACTCAGTTGTGTATGTGGTGCTGGGGTTTGAATCCGGGTCCTCATGCTTGCCAGGCAAGCGCCGAAACCTCTGAGCCACCGCTCCAGCCCCAGACTTACTATCTTCTTAATTAAGTGCCTCATCATGCATATTCAGTTTATTCCTAAATAATGGGCAATGTTTGGTGAAGGTAGATAAAATTAGTGTTATATCAATTTCAAGGACTTCTTGTCTTTCTTGAGTACAGCTGTTGACTTTTGTGGACTCTTCAATGAATTAAACAATACTTATATGTTTGGTATCAGAACTTTTGGATTTCCTAGGATTTGAATCTTATCCACCATAAAGATTCTTTTCTTTTTTTTTTTTTGACAGAGAGAATCAATTTTTATTGAGTTTTTTCACATGGCTTTCGTTGCTCTGACACTTAGTTGTGTATGTGGGTGCTGGGGTTTGAACCAGTGTACTTGCGCATGCTGGGCAAGCGCTGTAACCACTGAGCCACTGCTCCAGCCCCACCATAAAGATTCTTATCTCTTCTTTGTGACATTTGCTCTTATTATTTTTCTTATTTCATTGCACTTTGCTAATCCATTCAAAATGTTATTGACTGATGATTATGCCAATAAGTATACCTATTTAATCACTAATCTTATTTGAAATTCATTTCAAATAAGTAGTTAAATAAGTATTATGATATTATTTAAATTTAAGTATCAGATAGAATTTACCACATATAACTAATTTCCTTCTATTCATTTTAAAGTGTTTATTCAGAATTACTATTGAAATTTATTAAATGCTTTTAAAATCATTTATTAATATAATCGTATTTATTTTTCTACCTTAGTTTATTGATATAAGAGATTACTGTGGATGTTTCCCAATGATGAATCATTTTTACATTGCTTGAATAAACCTTACTGAATCAGGCTGCTTTATTCTTTTGGCACACAATGGAAATCTGTATGCTAGGGCTCTATTAAACCTCTTGCATCATTTTTCATAAATGAAGAAAAATCTAAATAAATGGAGACATTCCATGGGCATAGAGTAAAGCACTCAATATTTTTAACATGGCAGCTTTCGCCAACTGGACCACTAGGTTCATTACAAACCTATGAGTCTGCTGAAGATACACTTGCCCTTCCATGTTAATTGGGATGGAAGGTGATAAGTTCATATCAACTGATGAACAGATAAAGAAATGTTGTGCATTTGTACAATGAATGAATATTCAGGCATAAAAAATGAAGTCCTGCCATTGGCAAGAACACAGATGGAATTGGAGCTCACTGTGGTAAGTGAAATAAAACAGGCAGAGAAAGACAAACAGTGTGTGCTTTTATGTGGTTCTATAAATGTTGATCTCAGAGAAGTTGAGAGTCGAATGGTGGTTACCAGAAGCTTGGAAGACTAGTGGGGGTGAGATGGATGGAGAAGGTTGATCAATGGATTGTAAGACGTGGTTAGATGAAAGCAAGATGTTCTGGCATGGTATTAAACAGTAAGGTAACCATAAACAACGATTATGTAACATATATTTCAAAATCCTAGCTTTGAAAATTTCTGCCATAAGAAATGGAAAATGTTGGGGCTTGAGTGGTGGCTCGGTGGTTACGGCACTTGACTAGCGTGTGCGAGTACATGGGTTCAAACTTCAGCACCCACGTACACAACTGTGTCAGAGCAACAAAAGGCATGTGAAAAACTTAATAAAAATTGACTGATTCTCTCTCTCTCACTGTCCTTTCGTAAAAAAAAAAAAAAAAAAAAGAAATGGTAAATGTTTGAGGAGACAGAACCATTTAACCTGATTTAAACTTTACACAAATTATACATGATTTGAAATATCAAATGGTATCACATTAATATGTATAATTTTTATGTTTTTATGCATCAGTTGAAGTAAATTTGATTTTAAAAAATATTGGCCACATATAACTGTAAATTTATGGGTTCTACATTCTTACCCATAAATCCATAGTTTGCTTGTTTTAATTTTGTTCATAATGTATAAAGCTGTTTTGTTAATCTAGATCTTTTGCCTTTATCTAATAACTTTGGATTTTGTTAAATTGTGGGGAAAAAGCTTACTAGAATTTTGATTGCATTAAATTCATAGATTAATTTTGAGAGACAATTCAATTGCATTGAATATTTCCAAATGATTCTATGAGGCATTTACCCTGATACCCAAGCCAAACAAAGATATCACAAGAAAACAATAGAGAAAAATTCTCAATACAATAGATGAAACAACCCTTAAAATGTTCTGTAGACAGAAGACATTCAGCAGTATGTGAAAAAGCTGAAACTTCATAACTAAGAATAGTATATTCATTGTATATTCTAGGAAGATAATCGCCAATCAACAATGTAGCATACTCTTTAACACCCCTTGAGAATTCAAATAATACTTATGCAATCATTTAATTCTGGAAATTTCACAATCTAAACATCTATATCACTTATAGGGGTGAAATATAGAATAATCAAGAGAATGTGGTGTGGTCAATGTGGGGGTAATTCTGGTTTAAGAACAAATGCATATCATATTGTTACTTTATATTTATTTATGATTTCATAATAACTCAACTCCTTAATAGAAAATTTAAAAAGAGAATAGTATTATCAGGGAATACTAGGCTGATTTAATATTTCAATATCAATCTTTGTAATTTATCATGTTAACAGATTTAAAATATCTCATTAAATACTTTCTGTTTAAAAGATATTATGGTTTAGGTATTAGATTTCCCCAAAACTCATGTGTGGAACAATGGAGAAAAGTTTAGAGGTGAAATGATTGGGTTATGAAAGTCTTAACCTAATGAATTTATTGATCTGCTGATAGGGATTAGTTGGTAACTACAGGCGGTAGGGTGTGGCTGGAGGAGCTGGATCATTAGGAACATGGCTTTGGAGTGTATTTTGTCCCTGGTGATTGAAACACTCTCACAGCTTCTTGACGACCACGTACTGAGATGCTTTCCTCCGCCACACTGTTCTGCCATGGTGTCCTGACGACTCACCTTGGGCCTAGAACAATGAAGACTTTCTGCAGATTGAGCCTATGAAACGGTGAACCCCAAATAAGCTGCCCCTCTCTGTGTTTTTCATGTCGGGTCTTTGGTCACAGTGATGAAAAAGCTGAGTAAAGCAGTCTGTTTTGTGGGGGATAATTGTGGTTTGGGTTTTCAGAGTTCTTCCCTCTCCTCCATACACAGCTGTTGTCTTTCCCCACTGTAATTGCATTTTGTTCCTGTTTGTGGACTTAGAAATTTCTGATAAGAGCAATGTTATACTGTAGCTTTCTTCCCCTCTGCAATCTGAGCAAATTGAACAAAATTTTAAAATAACTAAATAAAGAGAAGGAGAAGATGGGAACCGATCTTTCCCTCATGTCATTAATGGACTTGTGCTCAGATCATGGTGTACAGGGGGCAAGTGCGCTTTCTACACCATCTGCGTAGGACACCAGAGGCTGAAATACTCACCAATGGGAAATGACAACTTATAAGAAGGAAACTTCCAAATGGTGGCGTGGTGAGAGGTTCAGCCTGTAGAAAGAGCAGGTGTCTTTGCAGGCAGCTGGCTCACAGAGCAGGAGGAAGTCAGGCTGAGGAAGCCACTGCTCTCCACCCACAGAGGAGGAAGGGGGCAAGGTCAAGCGTGTCATAGCTGCACTTGGAAGGACTCAAGAGATTTGGAGACACAATGTTCCTTATGACATAGGGAAGAAAAATCTTTTCAAGTTGTTTGCAAGGAAGTAATTACATGTGTGCTTAAATCTTCTTTGTTCTCTAAATTATCCATGATTCCTCTTAGTTTTATTTTTCTTTTCCATATTTAGCCTCCTCCTCTTCCTGTCCATGCTCTGGTGGTACTCTGGTGTTTGCTATTTTTAATCAACCATTCAAGATTTAGAATGAGGTGACGAACTGACCAATACCTGTTGAACAAAATTGCTCTTCCCACTTGACCTCTCTGTTCCTCTAATCTTTATTTACTGATGAATACTCATAATACTTAAATGGTGCACAGGGCTGGAAATTCTTTTTCCAAGACTCAGATAAAGCTCTCAGTGTTAAAGACAGTGGACTCTCAACATGAAACATAGTGTCAAAAATGATGTTTCATCATCCCTCAATTTTTGGCCGGTCTGTAGATTACAATTTTCAGAAGACAAAAAAGTTTCTTTTTTGAAAGAATATTAATTCTTTCAAAATAGATTTTGCCTTCAAAATGGATTATCTTTAACTGACCAGATTAAAACAATGTGAAGTGTTTAGACTATTTAGAATTCATCACTCTTAAACAGAAATTTCATATTTCAGGGAATCAGCCAATAAATTTTCCTTAAGGTATGCCATCGATTCTGCAGCTTGCATGTTTAGTGGAGTTACAAGTTTTAAATGGAGAAAACATCCAAGTGCGTGATTCTCCAAAAATGTATGGCAGAATAGTAATCCCAGGAGATAATCCTTGAAAAAAATATTTCCCTAAGCAATTTATTTTCCTCTTGGGACTCACTCTGCATACTAACACCCTCTATGAAGCCGCCAGTGAACAAACCCATATAACTTTTAAACTCATTCTCAATGGTTTACCATAATAAACTTTTTAACTTTAAAACTCTTAGATCTGTCTAGGACCCTAATGGTAAACAGAGCATACTTTAGAAAAGCTCATGTTCTTAGTGAGCTATAAATGTGTGATTATTAATTATAGACCATAGAATACAATAGAGAGCACATTTATTAATTATAGTGCATGTTGCCAAAGACAGATTTTTAAAATCTGTGCTACTTTAATAAAATCATGTGGAAAACATGGGAAACAATTATCAAAGACTTAATGAAAGATATTTGCACTTGGACATTCAAGCCCTTACCCCATCACTGAAAATAATGGAAACTATTTAAATAACATTTGGGAGTACTTAAAAGATATTATTTGACAAAAATGAGCAAAGGGACCTTTATGTAGGAGACAAATATTTTACTGTCAAAATATGACTATAATTTTGCTGCTTTATAAATCACAGACTTTTTGTTAAAGCCTGTGTCTGGATAAAGATGAGCAAAAATTATAATATTAAGTTTTCTAGCCTTAGAAAGGGACAGATTGCAAAATTTCTTGTCAAAGGAGATTGTGACAGTCCAAGTTTCAGTTAATGAAGATAGCACTTAAGGCAGAATGGTGTCGAAGCCACCATGTCCCACGACGTTCACATTTACTGTGAAGCAGCAATGCTATTATTTTACAAAGGATTCTTGCTGAGAATTGGAATATCTAAAACTGATCAAGGTTGTTTTGATTGATTAGAGTCAAGTGTCCACCACGTTCCCTGGTTCACCCTAAGCAAGGGTGAAACAGTATTGTCATGAGGAGCCTTTTGCAAATGGATCCTTGTACCTCTTGGGCTATGACTCTCAGGTTCTCAGGGAAAACAGTGATTTAGTGTAAATTGATTGCTTTTCAAAAGACCCCTTTGTTCAAACATTTCTGTTTTTAGAAGTCCAACTTAATTTAACCCCAAGATGCTGCTTCCAGTGCTTCTCTTAACTGGCCCATGTGTGCATTCCAACATTATTTTTCTTGCTGCATTCTTCACCAACCTCTGTGACTTTATGGTCTCTTTATGGACTTCATTTGTGACTCTCCAAGAACATAAAAAGGATGATGACTGTCCCAAGCACTACTGAATTCTAATGTTCACCTTCAAAAAGTTTTTGAGAATTTTTGCTGAAATAAAATTTTAACTTTCCTATTTCCCCTCATGTTTTTTACTACTATAATGTTCGAGCTCCATTTTGCGTTAATGCTCATGTGTATGAAGGGCTTGGCGTGCTCATTAGTCTGGGGGAAACTTTATTAGAAAATTGGACTCTCCATTTCTTGTATGATTTTTTGTAACACGGAAAAAGAATTGCAATGCTGTTTAACCGATATAGACATTGAAATTAATCCACAATCATAGATGGTTCCACTATTAGAAGGTGGATCTCACAGTGGGACTATAGAATAAGAATGGCAAAAGATTCAAGGAAATTGTGTTTTAAATAAAATGCTCCTGAAAATATTACTATCGATTCATTTAGAACATCAAGTTTTACGTCAAGAGCATTAGGGCAACTCAATCCTTGGAGCTGAATTTTTCAGGGAGGCTCCTGGAAAATCCTTAGAAAAGTACCAAGCTCCTATGTTTTATCTCAATTACTTTGTAGCTTTACTTATGAGATTTTTGTTAAAGTGAAACCCAGTTCTTCCCTGCCAAGGGGAGGCAGTGAACAGAAAAAGGAAGGACTAGAAGTGAACTTTCCTCCCCCTCCTTTTTATTCTCCTTCTCTTCCTTTTGTTCCGTTTTTCTTCTTTCTGTATTTATTATGGTCATTCTCTTCTAGATGAGAAGATTCTTCATTCATCTATCGTCTCTCCAGTATAAGAAGGACACACTTTCCAAAGGATGTGTGTGTGTGTGTGTGTGTGTGTGTGTGTACGCACATATGTGCATATGTGTATGTGTGTGTGTGTAAATTGTTCCTGGTTGTCATGCCATGGTGAAGATGTTACAACCTTAAATAAGGCTTCAAAGAAGTGTAATTAAACAATTATTAAGTTCTCTGTTTGCCCTTCAGGGAGCAAGTGATTCTGGAGCACCTGTCACACCAAGATGAATGAAAATCTGGAAATATCAACTTCTAGGGAAGGAAAAAAATACAAAATACATTTTCTCACTTTGAGAGTTATTTTTGTTTGTGTGTGTATCCAAAGATGAGGTTCTCTCCCTTTGGGATTTTTCTGAGACGCTCTGCGGGTGCTCATTTCCCTATTTATGACATGGTTCGTTGTTTGTTTGCTTGCAGCAGTATTTGAATTTTTCAAACAGAATTACACATCCTCATAGTTATAAAAATTGATGTTAATGATTTTAATAGATTGTTTCTTAGCATGTTGCAATGATTTTGCTTTCCACTGAACAACTGGAACAAAGATCACAGAACAGCTTATAAGCTGTTTGCCACATTTGCTATTTTCCTTACATCAATAAACATGGTTTTTGGGTTTGAACGCTTTGCCCTCCTCAGAGTCATTTAGTTCACATTCCCACCCAACCTGTCTTCCATGAAGTGTCCTTGGGAAGAGGGAAATGCAGTGGCTCTAGAGCAGGGCTTGGCACTTCTCCCTTGGGAAATTCTACCATTGAACTGCTACAGACATTTATTGAGGTGCCTGGATGTCACAGCTGTACCAGACCATGTCATAAAGAGGGAAATGACCATCCAAAGAGAACGGGGACCCTAGACAAAAGCATGGGCAGATTTGTCATGGGAATGTCTGCTTCCTGGTTTACAGACTGCCATCTGTGATAGAAACCAAGTTGTCATTTGATCTGTGAGGATCCCAATCCCTGTTGGTCAAATAAATAAATTCTGAACTGTAAAATCCGTGGTGGGGAGTGTTGCCCTTCTATTAAGAATTCATTAGGGCTAATTTAGATGTGTTTGGGATTTGGAAGACACATTCTAAGGACAAGACTGATGTTTATGGCCTTAGAAAGTATCATCAACACAATTAGGAATGATTGTCATTTCTCATTGTTCGTCAAGCACCTGTGGTGCTTTAAAAAACAACAAAAATATACAAGAGGCTCATGCCACAGCTTCAGAAGTCCAAGATCCATTGTTTTTAGGTGAAAACAATGTATCACTACGACATTAAGGTCTTGTAAGTTAATTATATTACGCAGCTGGGTTTGAGACCCATTGTGTCAAATCTATCATGACATATAAGCATTGGAATTCAAAAAAGAACTTAAAATAGAGACACTAAATATTTTCTTAAATTTCTAAAAAAGACATTTGTAATTTCAAGGGAAAGAGTCAAATATGATTGTTCTAGTAGTAGACCAGTCGTTGTTCATATATCATGATTGTGGCATAGATATGGAAAGCAGGAATATCAGGATCAAATGTGGAATTGTCAAATTAGTGCAATTTTTTTTCCTACATTGAATGGAAGATGAAGAAAGGGGAAGAGGTGAGTCAGATCAGGGTGAAGGAGACAATAAGAATGAGGATTTGCCCCAGGCTCTGCCTTATGTAATCAGAGTAGCAGACTTTCTTCATGGCTGGCATCCCTTCAGATTAGTATTCATCGACTGCATTGTTATTGGTGAGTGACTTTCATAGCCTATTAGCTATTGTGCATACTAATTGAGACCGCTGGAAGAGTGCCAACGTCCCAGAGATTTCACACTTGAGCTTGTGCCATTTTCAGCTGACTTCATGGTGCTTCTGAATGCTAAGGACCAGAGCTGGTAGAGGGAAGGCAAGCTACAGCAATTCAAAATGAGGGAGACAGAAGAGGGAGGAGAAAATGATTTTTAATGGGGGTTGTGGGGAAAGACAGAGTTGAATTCTCATCTGCAAATGCTTCCAAATCCTAAACTCATTTAAATCAGTCTTAATGAATCTTAATAGAAGGGCAGCTCTCCCCACTGTGTATTTTACAGTTCTGAATTTATTTATTTGACCAATAGAGATTGGGAATCCTCATAGAACAATGACACCCTCATTTCTACCGGAAATGGCAGTTTGTGAACCAGGAAGCATACACTAGTCACAAAAACTGCCAGCGTTGGTCAGCGGTCCCCAGCTTCCAGAACTGTGAGAAACAGGTTTCTGCTGTTCATTATCTACGCAGTCCACTGGAATTTATTTAAGCTGCCTGAACAAAGATACTGCCCAACCTATTTTTATTGAGCAACTGCTATGTGACAGGTCTCCAAGTTTACGGAGTTAGGTTTGTATTGAATAGGCAAACTGTTATCAATGACTAGTTTATAATCAAAATCAATAAATTTAGACAAATGACTCACATAATGGTTATTGATAATCTCAGAATACTCACTGAATATTAATTTTTTCCTTAGAATAATTGTCTCAATTATCACTTCCTCTATAAAAGAGTTCCAGTTATCAACCTACTCATTTAATTATTAAGCTTCCTAGATAATTTATGCCACCAAATATTTATGAAACTTTTGCCAGAAGCATGCTCTATGAGGGCATGGAACATGCTTTGTTTTTATTTTGATGCCAGCACCTGGCAAAAAGCTCTACATGTTTCTAGATGTAAATAAACATGAAGAGATTGAGCCTGTTCTGTGTACTGGTTTAATCAGTGTGAAAACAGGCTCTTGGCCATCTCTATCAGCA
>PVKS010029406.1:0-25343 GCA_004027875.1 Aplodontia rufa | reverse complement strand
TTCGGCGCTTGCCTGGCAAGCATGAGGACCCAGGTTCAAACCCCAGCACCACGTACACAACTGAGTGTTGGAGCTACGAAGGCCATGTGAAAAACTAAATAAAGTTGTTTCTCTCTTTCTCTGTCTCTCTCACTGTCCTTCTCTCTTTAATTAAAAAAAAAAAAAAAGTATAATGGAGTTACTCCTTGGTTACACTAAGTCTTACAGGGCTTTTCTTTGTGGTGCTTCAGAATATTCATGGAAGAGAAGGGGTGGGTGGGGCAACTAACTTGTAGGCCTTGAAAACATTTCTATCCTGCTTATTTAACATGTATTAAATGCTTTCATACAAATCCAACAGGTGTTTAATTTTTTTCTTAACCTGTCCTTGGTGATGTATTGTGTCATCACAGGCCGTCAGAGCAGGGTAAGCACTCAGTGAGCCAAGGAAGCAGAAACTGACCGTCCTTTGTGGAGAACTTATGGATGTAAATGTTATAATCTTTACAATATTTTTTTATTTTATTTTGGGGATTGTTTTTTGTTTCCTTTTTCTTTTTTCTTTTTCTTTTTTTTTTTTTTTTTTTTTTTTTTTTTTTTTTTTTTATTGAGTTAAAAAAAAAAACTTGGTTATTTAAAAGAAAATCACCTTTCTCTTGACTTTTGTTAAGATAAAGTGTTTTCCCTTTCCAAACAACAAAAAAGAAAACAGACATATTTTAGATTAGAATCATACAGAATAGTGAATAAGGAACTAACTGAATGACTGATACGGAATTTTTCCCAAAGGGAACCTGAAATATTAAAGATTTCAGGTTGGAGGATGGATAGGACAGGAAGAGGTTGCATGGATTGTGTTGCTGTGGAAAAGTTCATGAACAGAAGAAATGCTCGATGCTGTTTACCACAGGTTAAGCAATGTCTAATGGCAGTTTTTTGGTTTTTTAATCTGGAGCATTGATCTATTCGCCTGGGTATATCAACCCATCAGAGCTTCTGCTCTGCCATGAAAATGGATCTCTGGTCCATGGTAGAGCTTTGGGAACAGTACGGTGTACGGTGCCCCCAGAGGATGGATGGTTCAAAAAGTAAAATTCTGCATTTCCCAATATTTGAAGGAAGGATTGGTGACCTACCTTAAAAAAAAAAAAAAAATATATATATATATATATATATATATATAGTGGCATGATGAAAGGTGGAAAATATCAATGTAAATTGAAGCAATTTGTGAGAAAGGTAACTAAAAAGTAGGTCACACTGTTAGGATATCCTCTGCTAGGAACATGTCATTCTATATGCAGATCATCACAAAGGCACTACAAGAATGGATTTAGAGGTTACAAATAAATTAGGTTAATTTGCAAATATGTATTCACAAATAATGAATGACTATATAGATATTCCTCAAAACAGGACCAGATTGGCTATATCCCATTTTACAGATCAGGAAGTTGGTTAAGTAATTTGGAAATAGGGGCTGAGACTTATTTGAACCAAGTCTAATAAGATTGCTTAAGCAAACACTTAGCTAATGATATTTTTTAAAATCAACTGTATTAAGGTATAAATTTCATAGAGTAAATGACACTCATCTTAGATGTACAGTTGGAAATTTTGGATAAATGTTTATACACAAATAGCCACTCTGTAAGCATGATGCAAGACATTGTCTTCACCCCAAAAGGTGGCCTTGAACCACTTGCCAGTCAATATCCACCCCGACCCCTGCCTGTCACTCTTCTATTTCTGTAAGTTCATATTCCAGTTTCAGATAAAGGGACTCGTTGAGGACATACTTTGGTGTCTGTCTTCTTCTGCTTGGCATAATAATTTTAAATTTATCCACATCATTGCATGCTATTAATAGTTTTCTATTGTTGAATATTCATTGTACGGTTGTATCCTGTAAGTGGTTTATTTATTCACCTGTTGATGGACATTGGGTTGGGTTGGATCATCCCCACTTTGGGGCTGTTATCAATAAAGCTGCTACACTTACTCAGGTAGAAGTGTTTCTATGGACATGTTTTTGTGCCTCTTACGTAAATATTTATGGTGAAATTTCTGGGAAGCTTTATAAGAAACTATCAAGTTGTTTTCCAAGGTGGTTGTATCATTTTACACACCAGCTGCTAATGTGCAAGGGTTCCATTTGCTCCACAGTCCCAAAACCTGATCTTGTCAGTGCTTTTATCCTTTCTGGTGGGTGCACAGTGGTATCATTGCTGTTTTGCTGTGCCTTTCCCTGGTAACCAATGCTGTTGAGCATCATTACGCATATTGTTGTGCGTTCATGTCTGCTCATCCATTTACTATATTTGTTTATTATTGGGTTGAGCTGTATATATTCCAGATACAAGTACTTTCATTTACCATTAAATATGAAAGTATTTTGAGTAATGTTGGGTGGAAGATCTATGAATAATAGTGTAGTTTTTGCCTTATTACAGTTCTCTGGAGTGGTTATCAGCTGAGCACTAGTGGTCTTAACCTTGAGAGAAAGAACAATTCAAGCCCTGGGTTCGGTAAATTCTTGGGTTTGCGATGCTGGCTTTATTTTTATATAATTAGTAGTTATATCAGAATGGAAGTACTGTGTAATTGTATGTTATTCAGATACTGTGTTAGTCAGCTTTGCATCATTATAACAAATACCTGAGATATTCGATTGATAAAGAAGAAGGGTTTCCTTTGCCTCAGCGTTTTGGAGGTTCCAGTCCACAGTGGGTTGCCCCATTGCTTTTGGGCCTGTGGCCAGGCAGCATATCCTGCTGGGAGCGCATGGTAGAGAAAAACCTCATGACGGAGGAGCAAAAAAGAAAGAGGAGGAATCCTGAGTCCTTCAGTGGTGCAACCTCAGTGACCTAAGACCTCCAACTAGACCCCACCTCTGAAAGTTTCCACCTCCCAATTGCACCAAGCTGGAGACCAAGTCTTCTACCCATGGGCCTTCGGGGTCACTCAAGGTCCAAACTATGGCAGGTACTTGTTCATGTTTTAAAGATATAAGAAAGATCACCCTTGCTAAAGGTTGTATTTTATTTTTTTAATAATGATTTCAGGATATAACAGTATAATGGTATAATTAAATTATTATATAGATCAGTTTATAAAATATTAAATATCTCATCTCTTGGTTCCAGAATTCTATGCTGAGTGCATAATAAATGACCAACCATGAGCTGATAAAATCACAAGCTTGCTGGGCATGGCAGTGCACACCTTTAATCCCAGCTTCAGGGGAGTCTGATGGAGGAGGATTGCAAGTTCAAAACCAGTCTTGGCAGCTTCCCAAGCTCCTGTCTCAAAAGAACTAGAAAGGATCAGAGATGTGGCTCGGTGATAAGAGCACTTGCCTAGCATGTATGAGGCCTTGGGTTCAATTCCTAGTACCACCAAGCCACCCAAAAAAAAAAAAAGTCACAAGGTCAGTGCTCTGGTCCTGCCTCATAGTAGTGATATTACACTGAATGATTCAGACTCAGTAGTGTATTATTTGAGGCTCAAAAGTATTAGAGTATCTAAATTAAAGAGAAATTGTGTAGAAAATGTTCAACTTAGTTTTCATATTAAATCAGAGTTCTTTCCAACCATAATCCCTACCACAAAAAAAAAAAAAAAAGCCATTCCCTGGGAAACTTTGAGAAGGCTTTTTGAAAACTTCTTAACTATAAATTAACTATACTGTCTTTATATGATTAAAAAACGGTTCAATAGGTAAAGTAGGTATTACTGGGCAAAAGTGAATTTTGATGTTTTTAAAATAAAAACAAAAAAAGTTTCTATGCATGCCTAGGTGTGCACAGATCATTTGCAGGACCTTTAAGACATGGGAATGATGGTTTCCTTAGGAGACAGGAGGGACTAAGTTTCTTCTATATTCCTTTCTGTCCCTTGTAATTTCAGAACTGTGTACATAGATTACCTTATCAAGCTCGGTGTGTATGTTTGTTTTGCTAGGGTTTGAACCCAAGGGCCTGGCACATTCAAAATTTTTTTATTTTTAAAGAATATGGCGGGGCTGGAGCGGTGGCTTAGCAGTTTCAGCGCTTGCCTGGCAAGCACGAGGACCTGGGTTCTAAACCCCAGCACCATGTACACAACTAAGTGTTGGAGCAATGAAGGCCATGTGAAAAACTAAATAAAGTTGTTTCTCTCTTTCTCTGTCTCTCTCGCTGTCCCTCTCTCTTTATAAAATAAATAAATAAAAAAGAATATGGAAAGGTGACAAACTTAAAAACCAGGCTTGCTTTCCGACAGTGACAAACCTCTTTAGATAACATGCGTTTCACAAAGGATCTCCTTCAGCCTTCTCTAGAGGAGGATAGATGAGGAAAGTCTCTGGCAGAGTCACATTCCTGCTCCGTGAATATGAAAGACCCAGATGTTCTAAGATCACCATCCTTAGCTGCCAAAGGGTATTTTTTTGTGTTGCGTGTTCCACTGTCCTCTGCCGGCCCATGGGAGGAAAAGCCAGGCTTATAGGGGAAAAGCAGGGTCCAAAGCACTCTGATGGTGAACAGGAAACCATCCCAATAGGTGCATTTTGGATTTTTTTAAGTGTTAATATGTTGTAAGATCACAGAGTATGCTAGCGTTATCAACCGTGAGCTAGAACATTCATATTTAACCCATTTGCTTTTAGACAAATCTTTTATTGTTTTTTTCCCCCTGGTTTGCTTTTTATAATTACACAGATAGAATACAGTTTTATCAAGCATTTCCAACCAAGGAAGGTTTTTCAGCAGTACGACTGGTTTGGGGGGCATTGGAGAAAGAAATCCTGCAAAGTAGCTCAAGTGAAAATATACAATCCAGAGAACACTGAGTCTGCAAGTCCCAAAGCAGGGTCCCCCTCAGCCCGTTCTCAGTCCAGCTGTCTATTTCTCCACTCCAGTGTCCAGTGCCAGCTGCGCCTGCACTTGGTGTCCCTTAGGGACGAATCTGATTGGTCGGGCTTACTTTTCCAAGCCATGCCAAGACCTGTCACTTAGAACAAGGGTCTGCCAGTCCAATCAGCTGCATTCACTACTGGAGGGAAAGTGGGTCTTAAGCCTAGGAAGAACGGAGGCTGAAACCAGGGACTCTTCCATGTATGGGACCATGCTCTGAGTGTGCGGACATCCCAAAGTACCCCTGTAGGCTGGAGGGCCGGAGGGAGAAAAGCACACAGTTGCTAGACATGGGTAACCAATTGTCCCAGGGTTTAAAACTAACTAGGTTTGATTGTTCTTTTGTTTTAGATTTAATTTTTCTTTTTTTATTCAGCATGTTCTTACATATTGGAGGGATTTGTGGCTACACATTCATATATGCATACATAATGACAAAGTAACCTGAGCCTAATCCTTATCTAGCCACTCCCCTACCTTAACCCACTCCACACTCCCTTGTCTCCAATGTAATGCCCCCCTATTGTTTATCCTTTTGTGGATTTTAGAAGTTTTAAAGTATGAAAAATTTGCTTGCATTAGAACATGATTGGTTGAAAATGAATTAGGAATGAAATATTGCAACCAAATGAAACAGATACAAAGCGCACGGCAAAACTGCAAAAACTAAAAAATCATTGCAGGACTGCGGAAATGACCATCTCCTTCCAAAAAAATCTAAGTAAATAAAGGCGCATGGTAAGTTGCGACATTTCCCCTGGAACACACACAAACACACACAACACAGTTTGTTTTCAGTGCTGAGAATCAAACCCAGGGCCTCCAGAATGCTAATCATGCACTCTGCTGAGCTATGAAATATTATTTAAGGGGAAAAAATGTGCAAAATGGGATTAAGAATTAATGACAATTTTAAGGGAAGCATTCACAAAATGTTATTATCTGATAAGTAAATGCCTTCACAAAATAAAAAATAAACATCTTTACCAAAAAAAAAAAAAAAGACACATTTAATCTTTAACAAGTTTGGTTTCAGCCACTTTCATAGAACCCCTTAAAAATTAAGGGATAGTAATGGAAGAACAGAAGAGTAAGCGAAGGCCCAAAGGTCACACTTTTGACAAGGCCAGTATCCAAAAATACAAATTGCTCTGTTACTAATTTCCTGCTAAATGTGTCTGCTCAAATTCCTGGTCATGTTACCTTTGGCATCCTTCCCCCAGCCAAGGAAATGACTGTGCTTGGATTTTAGCAAAGGAATTCTGGGCCGAATTTTAAAACCCTGCATTATAATGAAGTCTTTGTTAGGGATGAAAATGAAAGAGGTAATCAAATTCTTATTTAGCCCCTTTCTGCTGGAATTCTTTATTTAGAGCCAACATGCCAAGCTTGGCCAATGAAGAGGCAAGGACAAACTTGTTTTGTTTTAGACTGGTCACTCTTCCAAACCATTCTGTTTTTGACATCTGCATGGCCCCAACACTCCTTCCTGCAGACACACAACAGGCAGGTGGCCCTGTGGTGTGGCTCTGAGTCAGAACCTGTCTGCGGCCATCCACCTGCTCATTAGCACCTAGGAGAGAAAAGGCGGCTCACCAGGGGACCTGGGGTGTGTCATCCTGGCTGATATGGACCAGATTGTGCCACCGCTGTTCCCTAGCTTTGCCCTGCGCTTCGCCTCTTCATTGCATGGCAGGTAGCAGAAGTACTGTTGGTCCTCCGTATGCACAGATTCTGCATTCATGGATTCAACCAACCTCAGATCAAAAAATGTGTCTATGTTGAGATTATTCCCAGTGTAGCTTTTTACTCAGCATTTACTTTGCATTAAGTATTATAAGCAACCTAGAGATGATTTAAAGTATACCAGATGATTTAAGTAGGTTATACATTAATACTATGTCACTTACGTAAGGGACTTGAATACATCTGTAGATTTTGATTTTCATAGATTGGTCCTAGAATCAGTTGGATTCTTGTCACATGCAACTGCCCTTCTGGCTATCCAGGAGCCAGATGGGCCTTAAGAACCCTCCCCTGTAAGGTTGGTAATCTAAATGACAAGAGTCCAACTTTGCTGGTACCACTGGCCAGACAATCCATAGTCCTAACTCTGGGTCTGAGATAACCACGTGCTAATCCCACCCCAGTGCCCACATTCCAATCCCAGCAGGTGGACTCTCCATTTCCCACTATACTTGATAGTTGAGCTAAGGATGGATAGAAATTAGAGCATCATGTGCTCACTTAATTCTAATCTGGGTGTGAATTAAGTGCTGTGAGGACCTCCAGCCCTAAGAGAACAGACGTTGGTATTTAAAGCATCCTTGAGCCGGGGGTGTATCTCACTTGCTAACACTCCAGTTCTGCCTCACTTTAGGAAATGGGATCAGAAGCAAAAGGAATTCACGTGTGTGGCTCCTGACCAGTAGTTCAGAGAGGAACATCTCCCCTTGGCTATGCTCAAACAGATAGCTCTCTCCAGTTTGCAGTAGAGACTGGGGTGATGGAAGGCAACCAGCAAGGGCTCCTTTCAGTTGAGATATATGCTTCAAGACACTGAAATCCTTGTCCCTCCCTAGTCATTTCAGTGTCACCAGGTAACAAAAACAAGCAGCAATGAAATGTTAAGGCATCTGTGAAGTTTTTATTTTATTCCCGTTTCTCCCACTGCTAGAATGTCACTTTGTAGAAGGACAGTGCCCGACACCACCCAGGAGGCAGGGCATGGAAAGCAGCGAGGTGTCAGTCAGCTTTCCACTCCTATAACAAATAAATCCCCAAGATAGGCAGCTTAGAGAAGAAGCTCAGGTCGGCCCAGCCATGAAGGCTTCAGGCTGTGATTGACTGGTAGTTGATTGGCCCCTTGGCTTTGGGTGAGGGGCACATCATGACAGGAACATGCAGGACAGCAAAACTGCAAGAGAGAAGGGACCAGGATCCCATAATCCCCTCCAAGGGCACATCCACAGTGACCTAAAGGTCTCGCATTAGGCCCCACCTCTTAAAGCTCCCAACAGCTCCAAGAGGAGGACCAGTCCTTTACACATGGGCCTTTAGGGGACCTTCCAACTCCAAACCACAGAAACTGTAGTTCCTAAACAGACTTTCTGTTGAACCAGGTCCAAAGTTGTTAGGGCGCAAATACATAGATCAGGCAGAGGGCTGAGCACTGGCAACCTGGTTAGGTCTGAGTTAATTAAGTCTAACAGGTAGTCTGGGGAGATGCCATGAACAGTGAATAATTCAAGCACCGCCCTCCCCAAAACCTGGACTTATTTGCTTCAAAAAAGGACTGGGAAAGCTGTCCAGGGATAGTAAGCACTTACCCTCTTCCCAGAGGAGTTTGATGCTGTTAGCATAAAATGTATCGAAGTGGCAATCCGCATTCCATCTACCTTGACAATTGACGAAATGGGTGGACAGACTCTAGTATGTTCAGTGGCACGTGGAGGGAAAAAAGACCTACACCCCACTAGTGCCACGTGGTGTAAATATAAAATAAGTATTAGCAAGGGAAAACTTAGGAACATAGATAATTCCCTGAGCACCTGTTACCCAACAGAGAAGATCTGGAAGGTATGCCTGGTGCCACAGGAAAAGATGCCCTTCCTGAAATGTTCTCCTTAGTTATAGCAAAAGAGTATGGGATAATACGCCTATGAAACTAGTTGGCACCACATAACAAAGTGTGTCGTGCCACTAAAATTGATGCCTTGTGGCTTTTGTTCTAATGGGACTTGACTTGTGTACCAAGCTTGAGACTCTAATAAATTATGAACCCCAGAGCTCCCAGCACTGAGAAAGGAATGGCCCTTCTATCTGTCTTCCCAGTAAACAGCATTTAATGATAGGACTGGGGGTGTAGCTCAGTGGGGGAGCATCTGTTTAGCATGACCAAGGTCCTGGATTCAGTCCCCAGCACCAAATAAATAATCAAAACAAAATTTAAAAAAACTACATTTTAATAGGAGAGTTTGCCTACTGCCCACCTCACCTTCCCAAGCACTGTTTTGTATGAGGTGATTTGGTACACAATCAATCCCTGGAGCATTTTTAAAGACTTTATCAGTTTTTTAAAAATATTTAACAACACAAGCATTTATTATAGTCTCCCGACCTGATCAATCACCCCAGCTCTGGTGGGATTCTTTGCCACCATTGAGGGAATTTTTCTTCAAAACAACCCTTAGGTAAAATCACCCTATATTGCACTGAAAACCCAGCCTTGAAAGCAGGCGAGTCCAGCTGGCTAGGAAGCCCAGGCGTGAGTGAAGTGAGGGCCCAGAGGTGGGACGGGAAGATGGGGAAGCGTGGGTGCGCATTCTTCATCTGGAGTCCTTATCTTCTAGAGCCAGCTTGCCTTGTCTTTGACTTTTCGCCGTTCTTGGTGTGGAATTCCTGTAGGTAAGCTGAGATCAACAGTGGCAGTAGGGGTGACCTAGGGCCTGGGCCCAGAGAGCAGAGTGGTTGAGAGGAAGCAAAGGGGTAGAATTATGTGTCCCCAAAAGGTGCATTGAAGTCCTAACCTCCAGTCATTGTGAATTTGACCTGATTTGGAAATAGGGTCTTTGCAGATGTAATCAAGTTACAACAAGGTTGGTAGAGTGAGTCCTTGCTTCAATGTGACTGTGTTCTTAGAAGAAGAGGAGACAAAGAGACCCACACAAGAGGGATGGCGGCATGAAAGCACGCAGGGAGGCGGCCATGTGACGCTGACGGGTGGTGTCATGCCACTATATGCTAAGCAAAGCCTGGCGCCCTCAGATGCAGGAAGAGCAAGAGAGAACCCCCTGGAGCATCTGCAGGGAATGTGGTCCTGCCCACACCCGAGGTCCCAGACTTCTCAGCTATAGAACTGTGAGAGACTAAATTTCTGTTGACTTCCGCCACCTGATTATTTGTGGTACTTTGTGGGTTTTCTCATTTTGTTTATACAACTGGCCTTGCTAATACTGTAGCTTCTGAATGGTGCAATTAAAAAACCAGGGATGAGCCTAGCGTGGTGGCACACACCTGTAATCCCAGCCACCTGGGAGAATGAGGCAGGTGGATCACGAGTTCAAAGCCAGACTCGGCAATATAGCCAGGTCCTAAGCATCTCGGCAAGACCCTGTCTCAAAATAAAATATTAAAAAAAAAAAGTTGAGGTTTTTGGCTCAGAGGTTAAACGCCCCTGAGTTCAATCCTCGGTACAACAACAACAACAACAACAACAACAAAAAGACAAAAAGAAATGAAGGATAGCTGACACAGTAACTCATGCCTCAAATCCCAGGAGCTCAGGAAACTGAGGCAGGGGGATTGGAAATTGAAAGGCAGCCTCAGCAACTTTGTGAGACCCTGTTTCAAAATAAAAAAAGGGCTGGGGATGTGGCTCAGTAGTTAGTGCCCCTGGGTTCAATTCCTGGTACCAAAAAGAAAAAAAAAGAAAGAAAAGAAAAAGAAATCAGATAATCAGATGAACCTTAAGGCTCTTTGGCGGAGTGAGGAAGGAAGCCCAAGGGTTTAGCAATCCTGAGGGTTTTACCAAAACAGTGGCAGTAGTATTTTTTTTTTCCTTCATGTGACTAACTACTGAAACATAATAGAAATATAATTGATAACCCCAAGGACAGCTTTCTAATACCCATGTCAGCAGCAACATCACCATTGTCACTCAGGGGACACAAGCCCACACCCAGCTCAACTGGAGATAATCCACATGGTTGAGTCAGCATTTTTATTGGTAAGCTGTAAGCAAACACAAATTTTCTCTCTTTACTGTGATTCTCCTATCCTATCAGACAGGAGTACTGCTTTGGGAACAATGACTAAGTGAGGGGAACCCAATGTAGATGTCACAGGTGGTTGCTCACCTCAGAGAAGCAAAAGCCAGGGCATTTAATGCATCAGAATGAAAGGCATGGGGATTTAGCAGGGTTGGCCACAGCAGACCCTAAGCGGAGGCCCACGAGGGCACTTGTGTGGAGAGGGGCTGGCAGCCCGGGTGGGCGGCTGTGCTTCCGCTCTGTCTTCCCAGCTTGCTTCAGGATGGGTCAGATGTGGTGGCGGTTGTACAGATAGGAAGGGTACAGCCCATCGTAATGAAACTGCCGCCACTGTTCCACGGCCTCCCGGCTCCTCTCTTCCTGCTCTGGGGAGGAAAGACCAAGTCACATGAGGATGGAGGGGACTCTCACCTGAGGACAGCTACCTGTCCAAGCAGCCACCAGCCTACAAGGCCCACCCTGAGGTACATAAGCCCAATGTGCCTGTGAGCCCTGGAGACGCCCGTGATCAGAGCTGGGAGTCCTAAAGCCTCCATTTGTGGGTCAGGTCCACACAGCTGGCTGCCAGTGGAACTGAGACAGCAGCTGGCACCTGAGCTCTTTTGCCTATGCAACCTGCCAGGTGGGGAAGAGCCTACGCAGTCACTGGCTCAAAGAGATGTCAACAGAGGCACCAAAAAGTAGCATCAAAGTAACACAAAGAGATCACAGACCGTGCCTTGAAGAGCTCAGGGATGCCAATCATTGCTAACCTGGAGTGACAGGGCTGTGACAGCCTTCTCCTCAATACCATTCTATATTTTCTAAGCTTCAAAAAGAAAATCCCATTTTTCATAACTAACTGGGAAAAGGGATGGATGAAGCAAATGTGGGGAAACTAGAAATCTGGGGTTCGGGGTGATGGTGCTATGTCTTTCATTAGACTCCATACTTCTTCCTATGTTTGAAGCGCTTCATAGCAAAAGACTAAAAAAGGACAGGGGAGTTATTAATGAGTAAGAAAGTTGTGACTTTGGGGGCTGAACTGGTGGCTTGGTGGCTTGGTGGTTACGGTGTTTGCCTGGCATGTGTGAAGACCCAGGTTCAAACCCCAGCACCACGTACACAACTAAATTTCAGAGCAATGACCCAATGAAGTGTCAAAGACCACGTGAAAAACTGAATAAAAATTGATTCTCTCTTTCTCACTGTCCCTCCCTCTTTTTTAAAAAAAGTTGTGATTACACTTGGGTTTTGGTAAGACATGTTTCAAATAACACATTTGTGTAATTGTAGAATTAAGCTCTTATTGCCAATCCAAGACACCTGTTACCATTCATTGCCACTAAGGCATTGGCAGATGTCATAAGGCCTCCAACGTTTGAAAAGGGCAAGTGAGACTCTTTCAAAAGTTCAGCATAAAATTACGCAATTACTCAGTAATTCTTTCCCTATTGTACCCAGAGAATGGAAGGCAGAGACTCAGACACTAGCACCTAAATGAATGCTCACAGCAGCAGCATTTACAGTAACCCAACGTGGAAACAACCCAAATGTCTACCCACACATGACTGGTTGACAAAATGTGTTATGTATGGGATTTTTAAATAAATACATAAGCAGATACATATAGGGGAATATTATTCACATATAAAAAGGAATGAAGTTAAGGCACATGTTACAACATGGATAAACCTTGAAAACATTGTGCTAAATGGAATAAGCCATGCATAACAAGACAAATATTACTGTGTATTCCACTTATAGGAAATATATCGAGCAGGCAAATTCAGGGAGATAAAGGATACAGTGGTGGTTACCGAGGCTGGGGGAGGGAGGAATGGAGAGTTACTGCTTAGTGGGTAGAGTAAGAGGATGAAGAAGGGGTTTGGAAATAGTGGTGGTGGTTGAACAATGTCACCAACCTGTACACTTAGCAATGGCTTAAATGGCAAATTTTCCCTTAGCTCTGTTTTACCACAAAGTTGTTATTGTTGTTTTTAAAGAAAAGCATTTGTGAAAAATATTGGGAGAATGGAAATCCTGGCAGAAGATGATGTCAAGGATTCAAAGCATAAAATGACTTCCTTGCCTGTTCTCTCAGAGGTGGACTTCTCTAAAAAGCTTACAATCTTGATTTTGGTGCTAGTGAAACTGGCATCCTCTGGGCCTTGGGCTAATAGGATACCCTGGTGGCGTGGACAAAATGAATGTCCCTGTGGTCCTTAGCATCCGTGAAAGCCAGATGCTTGGACCAAGGAGGAAGGGCCCTGTTACCACTGCACATTGAGGCACCATGGCTGCTGGAAATGGTCCCTTTCTACGGGAGCCTGGAGCAGGCACTCCTCTTGAAAAATGCCCTTAGGTACTTGGTACCCCAGAGACACCCTAGAACTCCAGGACTGGAGCTCATGTGTTAACCTTCAACCCTTTCAGTCATTACTCAAGCTGCATTGACCAACTCCTCTTTGAGGGTGTGATTTTGCCCTCGAAGTTGATTGGGACATCCCTTTTTACATAACAAGTATTTTGGGAAAGTTTGAACATCCAGCTACTATTAATTATTCTTCAAACAGGTGACTTTGTCAGGTAAGACACTTCTCATGGAAGGGGAATGTTGGGGGCCTCATTAAAGGACCCAGAAGATGGTGAGTTTGAACATGACCCCAGGGTGGAGGCGTCAAACATCCCAGCCACAGCCTCCTCTCTGGGATGGAGGCAAAGGACAGAGAGGAATATTGAAATGAGTTCCAACTTTTCCAGTTTTTTCAAAACTTTATCCTCACGCGGTCTGGACAGGCTCCACCTCTGGGCTCCTTCCTGTATGGAGCTCTGTAGGTTCCTGTTGGGACCATTCTGTTTTACCCTCCTGATTTCATCCACACTTGGAGGCTAATTCCTGGATCAATGATCTCTAGCATTTCTATGTGTGCGATCAGTGTTGATTTATAAGAATAGGAGCTTTGCTGGGAAACATGCCTGAGTTCCAATTCTAAGGCTACCCTGTTAGTATGTCACCTTGGGTGTCCATGTATCCTTTCCAGGCCTGTTTTCCAAACTCTAAAATGGAAATGACAAGACCTATCTCTGATGCAGGTGGTAGGGATTAGATGGTTCAGCACAGTCCCTGGCAGAGCAAGCGCTCAGTGCCAACAGCTCCTATAACTCTAGTTCCCACAGACCTGTGGCCTGCTCCCCAGTGGCTTCTCCATCTCGGTGGGTGAGGCCTGATCTTAGCTTCCTCTAAGGGGACATGTCATCCTCTAGGTGCCTAACCTCCATTGTAATTTCTTCGTGACAAACAAACAAAACAACAACAACCCAGCAAATTTTTCCACACACATGCCACAGATTTGGACCTGAAACTTTAAAAAAAAAAATAACAACAACAACAACAACAACAACAAAAACTCAATCAGGTTCTCATTTCCTAAAACTGGGATAGCTCTCCCCAAGCTGACCACAAGGTAACAAGCATTGGCCTCTGACTTAGGAAAGCCTGAGTTTTTCACAGCACATTCCAAAGAAAATTTGATTTGCCAAGATCCAAGCCCAACACCTGCTTGTGGGGCCCAGCCAGGTGCCACCTGCAGGGCTAGAGACATAGCCTGTAGCCTTTGGGACCTGGTGGTAGTAGCCTTTTCACGGGGGGAATTCCCTTACAGGGCGTACCTCCCTTGTTCATCAGAGCCTAGAAGCCAGGAAAACTGAAAGAGCCAGCTCTCTCTAACAAAAGTAGCTCAAACTGGGCTCTGCACCCAGGCTTGTATGTACCAGGAGGTATCAAGTGATCTTGCTCAGGAGCATTTCAATCTCAAAGTTAGAGAAAGACCAAAAAAGAAAGAAACATGCTCATGGTAAGGATCAGATCCAGGGGCTCAAAGACAGTGCCCCTCTATCCCATCCCCTCTGCTGAAGGCCTGGTGCAGGAGGCACAGCTAGGGAGTAGCCAAGCCCTGAGGGCAGGAGCACAGTGCTACAATGGCAGCTTGGTCAGAGCGACTGGGCACCCAGTGTCTCCTCTGCTGTTTATCTGTTGATAAGAGATGAGAGTTCAAGGCTTAGCAAGCAGGGAACAGATGGGAAAAGAATGCTTACCATCCTTTTGTTCCTCCACGAAGTTCTCAAATTCATTCCTCTGTTCCTCGTAATATTCTCTCCGCAGCTCATCAGCCCGCAACTTCTGCCTGTTTTCCGCTGTGGAAGGAAAAGAGGTACAGGTGCCCCCAAGAGAGGGGCATTAAGGGTGCACATTTAGGGGAACAGCAATTTCACCTGAAAAGCTGGATGTGGTTTGTGAAGGATCGAGGGTGGAGACTCCACTGAAGTGGTTTACTCCTGGCATAGACTTGAAACTTGAAGGACCTGGGACATGATCCCATCCAATGGCCTGCTCTCCCCCCCACCCCCCTTCTCTATCTGCACAGCACTAGAGATTGAACTCAGGGGCACTCTACTACTGAGCTACATTGCCAGCTGCCGGCTCTATTTTGGTTTTGCACTTTTTTCTTTTCTTTTTTTTGAGACAGAGTCTCACTAAGTTGCCCTGGCTGGCCTCAAACTTGCCACCCCTTCTGCCTCAGCCTCCCAAGTACCTGAGATTAGAGCCATGCACCACCATGCTTGGCCCAATCACCTTATTTTGCAGATGAGGAGTGTGAGGCCCCAAAAGTTAAAGTAAGTTAACTCCAGTCATCAAGTTCGTGGTGTGATCCAAGTAACCAGGCCACTTGGAAATTGGAAATCCCATGATCAGAGATGAACTTCATGAGCGGGTTGCAGGGGTACACTTCTGTAACTCTAGAGACTACAGAAGCCCAGGCAGGAGGATAACAAGTCCGACACTAGCCTGGGCAATTTAACGAAACCCTGTCTCAAAATAAAAGCAAAAACGCACTAGTGATACAGCTCTGTGGTAGATGATCCCTGGGTGCAACAGAAAAGTTTCCCTAAGGTTTTGGTAGCTATGAGACCAAAGTCTATGAGAGCTGTGGTCCTCTGAAGATGTTATGTAGGGCGCTCTACTTTCTCTTGATTTTTTAAATCAATTTTTTTTCATCTGGTTTTTGTTTTTCTGACCCTTATTTGTGTTTGTGGTGCTGGGGTTCAAACCCGGGTCCTTCTTCATGCTAGGCAAGCGCTCTTCAGCCCCTGGAGCTCTTTATTCGAGGAGCTTCTGACATGTTCTTCAACTAGGAAAATCAACAAAACAAAATCATGTCGGAACCTCACAGCCTCACGGAGACTGAGGTGCTTGTGTTGCCCCCTCAATTCTGATGTGAGAGAGGAGATGGGGAAGCAGAGGATCCAAGGATGGCCCTGGTCCCCACCCTGCCCACAATAAGGGGAATTCAGGAAATGACTGGTATTTCCTTGCACAATGATAGTGTTAGAAACCATTGCAAGTCTCTTGGAACCAAGAAACCTACGTTGAGACATAAATAGTATAAATACTAGTTGTTTATGTTGTATTTCTATTATTTAACTCAGATAAAAAATCAATTTCACGGTGATTTGGTCTTAGAATTCCTGAGGCTGAGTCCTCTGCCCTTCCCAGATTCCTGCCTTTTCATCTCTACCGTTGAAGGAAACCTTAGTCTGCCAGAAGAGGTTTGTAGTGCAATCCATCTCCATGGCCCACATACTCTCAGGAGGGGATCCAGGCTCCAAGAAGTACACTGACATCATGGAAGTCACACAGCTGGTTGGGGCAGAGCTGAGACAGGAGCCAGAACACCAAGTTCCCAGCACTGGCCCAGAGAAAACCCCAACCCCTTAGTCCCCCAAATTACCTTTTTGGAGGTGTCAAAAACCGAACATTTTTCTTCTTTTCTTAAGATAAGTTCTCAATATATTCTCTATGCTGGTTCTAAAATTTTGAACTTAATTTTGTCTTCTGCCTCAGCCTCTCCCTAAGGTGTGCACCCCCATGCCTGGCCAAACTGGAATGTTAGATGTAGCAAGAAATAACAACAATTTAACTTTGGATCAAGACAGGGTTTGTTTGCTTGCTTGTTTGTTTGTGGGTACCAGGGATTGGCACATGCTAGGCAAGGGCTCTGCCACTGAGCTGTATCGTCAGACCTTTATAATTTATTTTGAGACAGGATCTCCCTGCATTGCCCGGATGGCCTGGAACTTGTGATCCTCCTGCCTCAGGTTCTGGAGTGGCTGGGATTGCAGGCTGCCCCACCAGACCCTGCCGAGATGCTGCTCCTGGGCTGGGCATCAGCCTCCACGTCACGTGCATCCCTTCCCAGAGCAAGCAACTCTCACATTCTCTTTCACCCTGAAGTAAACAGAACCTGTATCCAGGAGCATAGAGAAGTCAGGTGCCTCTCTCCTGGCTTCCAACGCAAATTGCTTCAAGTGCCCTCGGCCCTTTTCCCAACCTGAAGAACTGCTGGGCACTGCTGCTCTGCCCATCCAGCCACAGGAGTTGACCAGGTAACCTCAGATCATTCAAGTGTGGTCCCGGGTGTTCACCTGGCTGTCCTGCCCGATACGCTGAGCTCCTGCCTAGGTCCAGGCACCTCAGCTCAGTCACGCACCTAATGGTTCTGAGTCAGCTTCAGAGGACAGAGACTGTCCTGAGGTTGCCTGTGTCCCCCTGGAAGTTTACCAGAAAGCTGCTTCTCTGATTTCAGATTAGAATGACCGAATCTCATCACAGCCTTTCAGTGTTTCTTGATTTTGCCCACTTTCAATCCCAAGTAGTGTGAGGGCTAGAGATTTCGCTACTCTGGCTCTATGTACCCAAGTGAAAAAAGTCATCTCCAAGTATTTCCATCTCTGATCTTCCCCATCACTTGAAAATAATCCTGTTATGTTCACTGAGAAAGTCACCTCGCCGAGTGTGCTCAGGGATACAAAGAGTTCATTCATCCACACACACAAGGAAAGAGTCAAACCGTACGCTTGGCTGGGACAGTCTGAGCTCAGAGTCTCAGAAGAGTCAAGTTCAGGGGTGGGAAACCCAAATACCTTCACAGGCTGCAGGTCAAGGACACGAGGGCCCTGCAGCGTGGACCCTGGGCCCTCCAGCAAGGTGTGCAGGATACCCACTCACCAGCTGCACTGCAAATTAAAGCTTCAAAAACCACATCTGGATGAATACAGCTCTTTCAGAGGCTGTTACATAAGGAAATTCGGACCACAGACAAGAGGCTGAGGATGCTGAGCAGCTGTCTCTAAACTCGGCGCTCCTGTCCCTGAGGATCATCCCCTGCCTGTAGCTCTGTGGCTCTACCGTGCACACAGCCAATACTCCCAAACACCCACTGAAGTGCTGGCTGCCCTCTAGACCAGTGCACCTGACTCCTCCCTGCCATTTCTTACTTCCTGATTCGGGGACGCAGCTCATAACTGTCAGGTGCATTTGATGGGCAATGCTCCTTTCTGGTCCTCACCTTAGTGACACATTGCCCCCAACAGGTGACCCACAATCAAGGAAGCATGGTATAATCTCTCCTTCAGAGCTGCAGTCACCCTGAGGCCCAAGGGCTTTGCGGGAACCCTTGTTCCCTTCCTGTGGAAAGAAGGCTACTCAGCATCCTTACCAGTGGCCTCATCTCGGGATTTGGGGGACCGTTTGCTGCGCCTCTTGAGGAAATTTGATGCATCTGATTCCTGCATGAAAATCCTCTGATTCACACCTGAAACCCAAGAGGGGCCTGTCACCATCAGCGCAGGGGCCAGGGATGCAGCCAGGGGATGTCCCAGAACTCACCTTCCTGGGCTTCTTCTCCTGCTGCCTGCCTGCTGCCCACTGAAGCACTGGTGCCCTCCTGTAGCACTGTGGGACAAGGACACAGAGGGAAGGCTCCAGCATCAGAGGGGAGCCCAGGTCCTAGCAGGACCTCAATACTCCTTCTAGGCTTGTGGCTTGCTAGGCTCATGTGGGTCCTCTGTCCCTCTCATGCCAGTCTCAGAGCCAGTCTCCCCAGGAACCCATGAGGCAAGCTGGGTTGGTTCCTGTTGTTTTCTTTCTTTGCTCTATTTCTCTGTGTTACCCCATGTTTTACACACGCACACAGATCCTAGTAATGGCCTCTCCGTGCCCCTGGAGAGGACTTACCTGTGGAGGGTAAGACTTACTCATTGCATAGCTAACGCAGTCCCCCTTAACCCTCCCATGAACTCACTAGACAGGAGCACCACAGCCGAGAAGCAGGACAGGAGAAGGACCTGTCGCCAAGTCATCTTGTAGAGGCTGAGGATCTCTGCAGCTCCCGGTGCTGCTGATGCTGCCTCCTCCTGGATCCTACTGGGGGTCAGGCAGGACAGGCAAGAGGGAGGGAAGAGGGAAGCAGGAGGCCGGGTGCCACTGGGGAGGTGGGAGGGGTCCTGGCTGCAGTTTCCATTGGCTGCTCCTGGCTGGAGCCCTGGAGATGTTTTTGGCGCCTGGCAAACCTCTACGGAGGCAGAGGTTGTACTCAGGGCCCCTGGCTGGATTGGTTTTGAGGTTCCCTGGCCAACATTCTTCCCCAAAGGTGCTGCTATCAAGAAGGCTCAGTCTAAGAGTCAGTACTGCAGGGACCAAGGGCTTGCTCTGAAGAACTCCCGGCATTGGCTCTAGGGAGGTTAGGACCCCAATCCCCAAGGCCTGAGCATATGGGGGCAGGGAGGAAGAGGGAATCACTGAGGGATGATTTGCATTCCAACGTCAGGCGCTGAGGGACCATAGTGTCCAGGTAACACTCACACTGACATGTGGGTCATTCTGATGATAACCAGAGAACTCCTTGACACACTGTCCCCAGCTGGTGATCACTCCCAAGCAAAGCATGGAGTCCTAGCTTGGGGATCTAGAGCCCTTTAGGGACGTGGAGGAAGAGTCTCTTAGCTGCCACATCAGAGAGGGCAGTGGGTACAGCGTTGACAAGAACCACTGCTAGGCACCCGTCTTTAGAACCACACACACCACACGCACCCTGCCCACGTGGGGAGGATACAGGTCGCTACAAATGGAGCCCTAAGCAAATCAGAGCTCTGAGCGGCACCAAGCCCAGTCCCTGTGGCATGTGCTCCTGCCATCACCATTGATTATGACCCTCAGCAGTGCTTTGTTACCTGCTGAAGAATTATCCAGTGGGCATTGTTGAGAATCTTTCCGATGGCAACTATCGCCAGTCCCAAAACCTGGTCCCTGCCCACTGACGCTCCCTTCCACAAGACTGTATGTTACCACTCTGCATGACCTCGACCACTGGTCACAAAATACATGTTAATGGCAGAGAAATAACTGAGGCCAAGCAAATAAAATATGCAGGTAGGTTTCCAGTGGAGGAAACTGGGACCGATGGCAGTGCTGGCTCTATAGGGCTGCCCCTGGGTGCTGACTGGACAGCACCTAGCCAGTGGGGGAAGGCTGAGTGAGGACGGTTAAGGACTCGTCAATCAGCTGAACTAGATGTCCCTCAGAGAGGGAAGGGATGGGATTCCCAGGTGAGAAAGTGCATGTGGGAAATACCCGGGACGTCCTTGACACACTAAATCCTCCTGTGTATCATTCTAGTTCCATTCACCTTAACCACATGTGTTGACGCCTACTTTGCCCCAGGTTCCCTAGTCACTGGCCCGTCAGCTTTGAGTAGACCTGTCCAGTCCCCAAAGATGTTCCGCCCCATCCATGCACAAAGCCTTCAGAGAAGACTCTCAAACCCTCTACAGTTCTTTCAGAGTCTGCAGGAGAAAGAACATGGCAGGAGATCTAGAATTCGCTGATTTAAGGAATAGAGGCTTGAAATTCATAGGGAATTAAGCTCAGTTCTGGATAAGTAAGTTTGCATTTCTTCTGTACCTAAGCTGGTAGCCTGAAATTCTCCCAGCTACACTGATCTGCTCCAAGAAATGGTCTGGAAATACTAGGAACTGAGTTTGAACAAGGTGTACTCGTAGCTTATAATTATGTCAACAAATATGTCTCTTGTCATATACATCGAAAAAGAGAAGGGGTTGGAGGAAGGGAAGAGAAGGGAAGGGGAAAAATTGGTAGCTGAATTAGAACAAGCTAAGCTCCATGCTTTTATAATTATGTCACCTTATGTTCTAATGTCTTGCATACCTAAAAAGAACCAATAAAAAAAAAAAAGGAAAATGGTCTGACTAGAGGTGTTCTCTCTTAATCTCTGTTTCTTCTGATCTTCCTAGAAGCATTGATACCTGGCTTCCCATGGTCAGGTGTGCTGCAGAGCTGGCCTCCTCATGAAGTGATGTCCTCAAATATAGCAAACCACATCACCTGAAAATAGGACACATTTCTAATGGATGGGGGAAGACAAGAAGAATACTGCAGCAGATACCAGGAGACAAGCGCCACATAGTGGATTTGTCTAGGGACACAGTCTTTGAGTTTTCTCTTCTGTTTCCTCCATCTCAGTGAATGATCTCACCATCCATCCGTCCAGGTACCCAAATTAGAAACTCAGGAGCCATCGAAACCTCCAGTCCCTCACTGATCCTCACTCAGTGGTCACATCCTATTGATTCTCTTTCTGAAATCTTTCCAGATGCTCGCCCATCAAAGTACACAATTGAATGGTTTTGAACGGTTTTTAGTATATTCACAAAGAAGTGCAACCATCACCATATCAACTTTAGGACACTTTGCGCCTAGAAGCAAAGAAGCCTCATATCCACTGTCATTCCCCGTTCTCCCAACCCCAGGGCTTTCTTCGGCCTCTCAGCTCTGGTCTGTCTCTTGAGAGCCCCTACTGCAAAGGGATGAAAAGCAAAGGCTGTACTCTAAGGGGAACTCATGACTCTTGGAACAAAGGCATCCCCAGAATTCAGGCCCCAGGAGCTCCCATGGGGAATATAGATGAACACTTTTCCTGCTTTCCTCATTGGGTCTCAGAAGAAAACGTGAATTAGACGTGAGTGTGGAAGATTATTTGTTGGGCAAAAGAGTGACAGCTGGAAATAAAAAAAAATGTCAACTCCTTTGAGTTCCCTCTGAAGCAGACTGTGTTGACACAAGTGGGTGTGGGAAATGACAACTGTTCTAAGTCCTTTCTGGCTTCCTGTTTTCTTGTGGAAACCATCCATTTCTCTAAGTGCCATGTGCTGAGCCAGAGTGTCATGGAGCATCTGTAGAGCGTTTCCCTCTTGTGTGGCAGAAACGAGAAATGTCTTTAAGGAAATGGTGTCTGTAAGAACTTGGTGGCACTAACTCTGCCAGGAGGGGTCCATGCAGAAGACAGCAGCACCAGGTTCATGTCCTCCCCGCAGCTGACCACTGGTTTCCTTGAATCTGTAGGCAAAGTCATAAACCCTTCTCTGTGTCTCGTAGTCTCCACCTGCCACAGGAGAAACTCAAGAAACACTTGTCCTCCACCATCAGGGCCACAAGTAGATAGCTAGGAAGTTTTCTACCTACAGGTTTTAGCTAGACAAGTTTCGATAAAGACAGGCCATTCTACATGAGCATGCACTGCTGGGGTAACCATGCAAGTAATTGCGATATTAATACTTCAGTCTGTAAATCACCAGTTGCCTGAGCCCTCTCCCAGGCCCTCTCCTACTCTAGTCCCCAATCCATTATATAGAGGGTTGGTGTTTGAGCACAAACCTTCCAGAACCCTGGCCCTGCCCACAGCCTGCCTTGGTTCTGATTGCTAAGTGCCTGTCCTCTGCCGGTTCAATATATTTACATTTCTCTTTGAATTCAGGGGTTTCTTGTTAATCATTGGTCCCTGAACATGCCTTAAATTTTTTGCATTTCTTCTCTTTGCCACCTCTCTCCTCACTTGCTATGCTGTGATACAAAACCTGGTTGGTCCCATCCAATTCCCTCATTTATCACAAAGATTCATCTCCAAGGAAGTTGAAAGCATCCCTATTTATAAAGAAGCAGCGTTGGAAACCTGTAAATCAAGGCAGGGCATACACTGTGACCTACAAGAGAACGGTGCGTACCTGTTGGAAATCTTTTCAGTGACGGGAGATCATGCAATCATTGTGGACAAGAACAGCCACAATGCTGCAGGCAGTCCAAGGCTCTCTCCACCAAGGTGTCCCACAACACTTCTCCTGGTTTGTTAAGAGTCTCCTTAGAGGGTGGTAGAGCAGAGTAAGTTGGATAGGTAAGGCAGCGTATGTTGCCCATTTCTCTGGAAGATTACCTCGAATGGGTACATTTTCACAGAGAATCACAATGTCAGGTTTTGGGAAAAGAGCATAAAAATACCTTTTGCTATTTTCTGCTCTAAGTTGCAAAAAACAACCTCAGACTTTGTGGGAGGGAGAAGGTAAGGAGGAAATAGGGATGAAGAGGGTCTTGGCTCAGTGGTGGAGGACCTTGGAACAAATAAGATATCACCAAGATCACTCAGAGTCCTCCCCAGTTTTAAGACTCATGTCTGTGATTCTCCTGGGGATTTGCTCTCTGCCAAATGGTGAGGTGACAGTCCTTTGCCCTGCCTCTCACAGCAGCCACTAGAGCAGAGGATTCACTTTTCACTTTTGATATCAGCATTGCCACCATGGAGAGCTGTGCCCCATCGCGACTCAGTAACCTAAGTGTCCTGAACAAGACCTGCTTGCTCCCATGTTCCTCAGCCCACCAGATCCCATCAGGACAAGACACACTGAACTTATGACCTTTGCTGTGGCCATCAGACGGGGCCTTGGGCAGTTTCACCTTGGGATAAACACAGATGATGCATCTCAACGGTCCAGGGATGTGGTTGTCAACCCTGAGTGCACAATCAGATCTCCCTAGTACTTTAAAAGCACCAGTGCCTGGGCACCAACCTCTGACCTCTGAGTTTCATTCATATTCAGTTTGTTTGGGATCTGGGCACCAGCATTTCTTGCAAACATTTGAGGTAACTATAATGAACAGCTAAGGTTAAGAACTACCAATATGAGCGTATATATACACACTTTTACACAGGTTCATTCAATGTTTTATTAACAACAACAATATATATATATATTCTTCTGTTGTGATTTGGATGTGAAGCATCACCCAAAAGCTCTGGTGTTAATGCAGGAATGTTCAGAGGTAATGTGATTGGATTGTGACAGCTGTAACCTAATCAGTCCATCCTAGTTTGAAGGAACTGACTGGGTGGTGACTGTAGGCAGGTGGGGTGTGGCTGGGAGGTGGGTCACTTGGGGTGTGCACTGAAAGGGTGCATCCTCCCTATGACCTCTCCCCCCCCTCCCTCTCTGCTTCCTGACCCCACCATGAGCTGAGCAGCTTTCCTCTACCAGGCCCTCTGACTGAAACCATGAGCCCCAGATAATTTTTTCTGGATCTAAATTGTCCTTGTCAGTTGTTTTAGTCACAGCAATGAACAAGCTAACCAAAGCTTCTTCCTTCTGCATTTTTGTATTGTTTTGTACAGTGGTTGTGCAATAATTGTATAATCCAGAGGGAGCAGAGCCCAGGTGCAATTTAAGAAAAACAAAACAAAACAAACGGAAGTGTCAACTAAAAATTAAAATCTACTTAAAAACAAAATAAAAACGAAATTTCAACAATCCTTCTAGATCCAGCTCTTCTCTGTCTGCGAGCAGCTCCCTGGCCAGTCTTCTAGGCCCTGCTCCCAGCCTGGGATCCTTCCAGAGAATCTGGAGTTTGCTGTTGGCTGCATGTTGGAATCACACACCCGGCTCCCCCACAGACTGGAAAGTGCCAGGAGGACAGGGTCCAGCCCAGCTCTCAGGAGCAGGGCCTCTGTGAAGATTTATTGTTGATAACCTGAGTCTGAGGTGGCGCCTGGAGAGCTGAATGAAGGTGCTTTCTTCCTCTCCCTCTCCCTTTCTGGAGACGAAACAGAGGTGCTTTCTGGTCTCACGATGGACCTTGTGAGGGATGGAAAGGAAATGGCTCATTGGGAAGACCCACAGAAGAGCATATAAATGGGTGCTGTGGAGGAGAAGCGTCGGCCCAGCTGGCTGGCGGCCTGGCCTTCCAGGAACGCCGTGAATGTATGGCTTATATTCTGAGTTCCCCACAGTTCTGGGCGGTTGGAGATGTGTCTCTGTGCTTGAGGCAGGTCCAGGGAGGACAGGAACTGAGTCACGTCAGGAAGCCTGGCCGGAGCTGAGCCAGGCTGAAGGAAAACAGACACACAGGCCAAGTCTTGTCATCCTCAGAGGGGTGGCTTTGAGAGCCAGCTTGTGCAGGGGCTCTGCCAGGCCAAGTCTTCAACCATGGGCCAGGGGAACCAGAGGGATTGGAAAACGGTAGGGATGACTCCTGCCAGATGCATCCTACATGGACAAAGTGTCCTTCCATGTGAATTCTCAGTGGCACCCCAGCACTGGGGAATCTCCTAGCCAACCTTGGAAAGATCTGCATTGTTCATTTTATGGCAAGAAATTCTGATTTAGAATGATCTTTAATCCAATTCAATTTTCAGAAAATGTATGATTTAATAAATATACAATTGGATCCTTATCCTCAAACCATGTACAGTCCCTTGGGGGAGGTAATACTCACAGGGAATAATTTTTTAAAAAAATGACAGTATAATATTCTGACAGCATCAGAGTCATTGATACAAAGAATTGTCTAGGAAAACAGAGATGGGAGAGTTTTCAAGGAAGCTCAGATTCAAAGGCCAGACTCACATCTCTGAAGGATCCACAGTGTGCTTGGGAGGGGGGATTGTGAGACTTATCCTATGCTGGGGCTGTTGTCTTCTTTCTTTCTTTTCTTCTCCTTCCCTCCCTCCCTCCTTCCCTCCCTCCCTTCCTTCCTTCC
>PVKS010029405.1:7716-25500 GCA_004027875.1 Aplodontia rufa | reverse complement strand
CTTCACAGAAGAACTAACACCGATCCTCTTCAAGCTCTTCCAGGAAATTGATAGAGAGGGAACACTCCCAAACACTTTCTATGAAGCAAACATTACACTGATTCCAAAGCCCAACAAAGACACATCAAAGAAAGAAAACTACAGACCAATTTCCCTGATGAACATTGATGCAAAAATCCTTAATAAAATTTTAGCTAATTGGGTACAAAAGCACATTAAAAAGATAATCCATTACGATCAAGTGGGCTTCATTCCAGGGAAACAAGGCTGGTTCAATATACCCAAATCAATAAATGTAAATCACCACATAAACAGAATTAAAAACAAAAACCATATAATCATCTCAATTGATGTAGAGAAGGCATTTGATAAAATTCAACACCACTTTATGCTCAAAACTTTGGAAAAGATAGGGATCAAGGGAAGATACTTTATGTCAGAACCTTCTATGACAGACCCATAGCCAAAATTATCCTCAATGGAGAAAAACTGAAAGCATTTCCACTGAATTCAGGTACAAGACAAGGCTGTCCGCTTTCCCCAATCTTGTTCAATATAGTCCTTGAAACCCCTGCCAGAGCTATCAGGCAAGACAAGGTAATCAAAGGTATTTGTATAGGAAAAGAGGAAGTTAAGTTATCCCTATTCGCTGACGACATGATTCTATACCTAGAAGACCCAATAACATCGGCCAGAAAACTCCTAGAGCTTATAGATGATTTCAGCAAAGTAGCTGGCTACAAGATCAACTCCAGTAAGTTTCTAGCTTTCCTTTACTCCAGCAACAAATCCGCAGAAGAAGAAATCAGGAAATCTCCCCCATTCACCATCTCCTCCAAAAAAAATGAAATTCTTGGGCATTAGCCTTACAAAGGATATTAAGGACTTCTACAAAGAAAACTATCAAACACTAAAAAAAGAAATTACAGAAGACCAGAGCAGATGGAAAAACATTCCATGCTCATGGTTAGGCAGAATCAATATAATAAAGATGGCCATTCTACCCAAAGCCCTTTACAGATTTAATACAATCCCCATCAAGATACCTATGGCAGTTTTCAGAGATACAGATAAAGCAATTCTCAAGTTCATATGGAACAACAGGAGACCCAGACTAGCCAAAACATTACTCTATAGAAAGGAAGAAATAGGGGGTATCTCAATCCCTGACCTGAAATTATATTACAGAGCTGTAGTAGCAAAAACAGCATGGTATTGGTATCAAAACAGAACTGAAGACCAGTGGAATCCAATAGAAGATCCTGAGACAAACCCTCATATCCTTAACTATTTGATGTTTGATAAAGGGGGCAAAAGTATAGTGTGGAAGAAAGATAGCCTGTTCAACAAATGGTGTTGGACAAACTGGACAGCCATATGTAGACAACTGAAGCTGGATCCTTACCTTTCACCCTGCACAAAAATTACATCAAAATGGATCAAAGACCTGGATACTAAGCCTACAACTTTAAATTTACTAGAAAAAGAAGTCGGGTCAACACTACACCTTATAGGAGTCGGCAGCTTCTTCCTTAACAAAACTCCTATGGCACATGGTGTAAAATCAAAATTAAATGAATGGGATGCAATTAAACTAAAAAGTTTTTGCACAGCTAAAGATCTAGTCAAGAGCATCAAGAGAGAACCTACAGAATGGGAGAAAATTTTTGCCTGCTACACCTCAGACAGAGGGCTAATATCCAGAATTTACAGGGAACTAAAGAAACTAAAGTCCAAACTCGCAAAAAATCCAATCGATAAATGGGCTAAAGAACTCAAAAGGAACTTCTATCCAGTGGAAGTCCAGAAAGCCCACAAATATATGAGAAAATGCTCTACATCATTAGTTATAAGGGAAATGCAAATCAAAAGTTCAATGAGATACCACCTCACTCCTGTTAGAGTGGCAAAATTGAAAAATTCGAACAACAACAGATGATGGAGGGGATGTGGGAAAAGATGAACACTACTACACTGCTGGTGGGACTGCAAACTTGTTCAGCCACTATGGAAAGCTATATGGAGAATCCTCAAAAAATTAAGGATGGAACCACCTTATGACCCAGCTATCCCATTCCTGGGAATTTTCCCAAAAGACTTACAATCAGCATATTATAGCAATGTGGCTTCATCAATGTTTTTAGCAGCTCAATTTACTGTCGCTGGACAGTGGAACCAACCCAGATGCCCCTCACTCAACGAGTGGATACAAAAGCTTTGGTACACATATACTATGGAATACTACTCAGCCATTAGAGAGGACGATATTATGTCTTTTGAAATCAAATGGATGTAGATGGATAGAATTATGCTTAGTGAAGTCTCCCAATCTCAGAGACTCAAGGGCCGAATGGTTTCTCTCATCTGTTGATTCTAGAATATGTGGGGAAACAATATGTTAGACGGCTAAGCTAATAATAACTTCAAATTGAATGACTTTCAGAGTAATAGAGGATGGCTCTCTAGGATGCTTGGAGGTGTAGGGAGGGGGATGGGGAGGAGGGAGGGTATATGAAGAACTCATAGGAGTCTGGAGATTGGGAAAACGGGGGAACCTTCCCAGAAGCTGATGTCATTCTTCCACGAACTACCCATTTAACGCATGAGTTCTTCTGGGGGAAACTGCAATAGGTAAAATCCAAGGTGGTTATCCATGACCTGCCTTTTCCCCTCGATAACAAAGTTTATATCCATTGATTGCTAATATTTTGATAATGTTTCCCCCTCAACTGTATTTCTATATTCTTCTAATAAAAAAAGAAAAGAAAGGAAGAAGTAGGGGGTATCTCAATTCCTGACCTGAAATTATACTACAGAGCCATAGTAGCAAAAACAGCATGGTATTGGTATCAAAATAGAACTGAAGATCAGTGGAACCGAATAGAAGATCCTGAGACAAACCCCCATATCTTTATATATCTGATATTTGATAAAGGGGACAAAAGCATAGTGTGCAAGAAAGAGCCTGTTCAACAAATGGTGCTGGACAAATTGGATAGCCATGTGTAGACAACTGAAGCTGGATCCTTATCTTTCACCCTGCACAAAAATTACATCAAAATGGGTCAAAGATCTGTATATTAAGCCAACAATTTTAAACTTACTAGAAAAAGAAGTAGGGTCAACACTACAGGACATAGGAATCGGCAGCACCTTCCTCAACAAAACCCCCAGGGCTCAAGCAGTAAAGTCGAGAATAAATGAATGGGATGCAATTAAACTAAAAAGTTTTTGCACAGCTAAAGATCTAGTCAAGAGCATCAAGAGAGAACCTACAGAATGGGAGAAAACCTTTGTCTGCTACACCTCGGACAGAGGGCTAATATCCAGAATATATAGGGAACTAAAACTAAACACCAAAAGCACAAATAGTCCAATCAATAAATGGGCTACGGATCTAAAAAGAAACTTCTCACCAGTGGAAATCCAGAAAGCCTATAAATATATGAGAAAATGCTCTACATCATTAGTTATAAGGGAAAGGCAAATCAAAACCTCAATGAGATACCACCTCACTCCTGTTAGAGTGGCAAAAATGAAAAATTCGAACAACAACAGATGCTGGAGGAGATGTGGGAAAAGAGGAACACTGTCACACTGCTGGTGGGACTGCAAACTGGTTCAGCCACTATGGAAAGCAGTGTGGAGAATCCTCAAAAAATTAAGGATGGAACCACCTTATGACCCAGCTATCCCACTCCTGGGAATTTTCCCAAAAGACTTAGAATCAGCATATTATAGTGATGTGGCTTCCTCAATCTTTATAGCAGCTCAATTTACTACAGCTAGATAATGGAACCAACCCAGATGCCCCTCACTCGACAAGTGGACACAAAAACTTTGGTACATACATACAGTGGAATACTACTCGGCCATTAGAGAAGATGATATTATGGCTTTTGATATCAAATGAATGGAGATGGAAGGAATTATGCTAAGTGAAGTATCCCAATCTCAGAGACTCAAGGGCCGAATGGTATCTCTCATCTGTGGAAGCTAGAATACAGGGGGAAGCAGTATATTAGATGGCTAAGCTAATAATAACTTCAAATTGTATGATTCTCAATGCAACAGGGAAATGACTCCCTAGGACACTTGAAGGCAAGGGGGGCGGTGAGTGTAGGAAGAACACCTAGGAGACTAGAGGGTGGCAATATAGGGGAATCATCTCAGAAGGAGATCTCTGTCCTCCACGAGATATTCATTTAACTGAGGGGTTCTTCTGGGGGAAACAGCAACATGGAGAACCCAAGCTGGACATCCATGATATGGCATTAGCCCTGGATAACTAAGTATATATCCATTGGTTCTTAAATGTTTGATAATGTTTCCCCCTCAATTTTATCTCTATATCCATCTAATAAAAAAGAATAAAAAAAATTATACATTGGTCTTAGATCTAAAGAGCACTAGATTGTGCTCTCTGATTCCTAATCACCTTGAATGTTCTATGCTTTGAGTGTATTGGCCTTCTGCGCATATTTGTTTAAATGAGTGAAATTGCATTTTTAACAGGTTCAAGTTACCCTTCCCTATGGTAGGAAGTTACCTTCAGGTGTATTTTCTCCTCATCTAGCCAGTATATCATTCTGAAAAAGAAGAGGGGAAAAAATGGCTAATTACCACATTCCCTGACTTAAAAGTCAAACTTACTAGAAAGACAAGAACTCTGTTCTTTCATACTTCTGTACATTCTACAAATGTGAATGGTACATCTGTCACATGTCAGGCAGTGGACTAGAAGTTAAAGAAGCTGATCTTTAGGACATCATCTCATAGCTGAGGAAAACACAGTTTAGTAGAATAAAACATACATTTAAAGATTAAGAAAAATAAGATCTACCATGTTCTAAAATAAAACTAAGGATAGGATACGGGGCACATGCAAGATGGCACATTCTAATCCAACTTTTAGAGCCTGAAGGGGTGTCTGGTAGCATTGTTCCTGAATATGCTCTCTCTATACTTTTAACTCAATAGGAAAGGAGTCAACCCTGCATGGATTTAGGACTTACTCTGTGATCCAATGAGGATTTGAAAACAAATAAAATCTGTCCTTAAAGAGTCAAAAAAAAAAAAAAAAACCAAAGGAAATCTAAGCAAATACAAAAAGTTAATATAATCCCATGTACCCTATCAGACCACAACATTATGATCCCAGCAATTAACAGCAAGAAAAACAGAAAGTACATAAATACATGAAGATTGACTAATACCCTCTTAAATAAAAAATGGATCAAAGAGAAAATGAGAACAGAAATCAAGAAATTCTTGGAAATGAATAAGAATGATGACACAACACATCAAAATCTCTGGGACAGTATGAAAGCATTCTTAAGAGGTATATTTATAGCACTGAGTGCCTTCATAAAAAATCAGGAGAGAGGAGCTAGAGTGGTGGCTTGTCAGTATTTCAGGGAACTGGATTCAAACCCCAGCACCACATATACAACTAAGTGTCAGAGCAATGAAAACCAGATGAAAAACTAAATAAAGTTTATTCTCTTTTTCCTTCTCTCTCTCCCTCTCTCCCTCCCTTATTAAAAAAAAATCAGGAGAGAACCCAAATATATAAATTTATGTTCCACCTCAAATCCCTACAAAAAGAGGAACAATCTAATCCCGAATCCAACAAAAGGCAGGAGACAACCAAGATCAGAGCAGAAATCAATGAAATTGAGGACAAAAATTGATACAAAGAATCAACATAGATGATTCTTTGAAAAAATAAAATTGCAAGACCTCTTGCCAACCTCACCAAAATGGAAAATGAAATGAAGCAAATCAACAAAATCAGAAATGAAAATGGAGAAATCACCACTGACTCTGAAATCCAGAGGATTATCAGAACCTATTTTGAAAAGCTATATTTTTCCAAGTTTGAAAATTTGGAAGACATGGACAAATACCTAGCTACATATGACATTCCCAAATTAACTTAAGAGGACATTGAAAATCTAAACAAACCAATCTCAGGTAGTGAAATTGAAATAGCTATCAAAGCCCTGGGGGTATATAGTTCAGTGGTAGAGCATTTGAATGCAAAAAATAAAAGCCCAGGACCTGATGGATTCTCATCAGAGTTCTACCAGACCTTTACAGAAGAATTAAACCTCTCCTTAGCAAGCCATTCCATGAAATTGAATAGGATGGCACCTTCCCAAACACTTTATGTGGCAATCATAACCCTGATACCAAACCCAACAAAGACATATTGAGAGGGGCTGGAGCGGTGACTCGGTGATTACGGTGCTTGCCCAGCATGCGCAAGTACACAGGTTCAAACCCCAGCAACCCAAGTACACAACTAAATATCAGAGCAAATGAAAGTCATGTAAAAAACCTCAATAAAAATGATTTAGAAAAAAAAAGACATCGAGAAAAGAAAACTACAGACCAATTTCCCTGATGAACATAGACATAAACATCCTTAATAAAATTCTAGCAAACTGCATCCAAAAACACAGCAAAAAGCTAATACGTCATGATTAAGTGGGCTTCATTCCAGGGATGCAGGGTTGGTTCAACATACCAAATCAACAAATGTGATTCATCACTTAAACAGAATTAAAGACAAAAACCATATGATCATCTCAATTGATGCAGAAAAGGCCTTTGATAAAAATCCAACACCTATGTATGCTCAAAACTCTGGAGAAGACAAGGATCAAAAGAACATACTTTAATTTTGTAAGGGCAATTTATGACAAACCCACATACAGCATTATATACTTAATGGAGAAAGATTGAAAGCATTTCCACTAAATTCAGGAACAAGACAAGGCTGTCCACTATCACCACTCTTATTCAATATAGTCCTCGAAACCTTAGCCACAGCTATCAGAGAAAGAAATCAAAGGAATTCGAATAAAGTTAAACTATCTCTATTTGCTGGTATGATCCTATACCTAGAAGATCCAAAAAAGCTCATAAGACTTCTAGAACTTATAAATGAATTTATCAGAGTGGCTGGTTACAAGATCAACACTCATAAATCAATAGCTTTCCTATACTCTAACATCAATTCAGCCACAGAAGAAATTTGGAAATCCATCCCATTCACAATCACTTCAGAAAGAATAAAATACTTGGGTGTTAATCTAACAAAGGAAATAAAATACCTCTACAATGAAAACTACTGAACATTGAAAAAAGATATTGAAGAAGACCTGAGAAGATGGAAAAACATTCCATGTTCTAGGTTGGGCAGAATCAATATAATTAAAATATCCATTCTGCCGAAAGTCTTTTATAAATTCAATGCAATCCCCATCAAGATACCAATGACATTCTTCATAGATATAGAAAAAGCAATTCTCAAATTCATTTAGAATGACAAAAAACTCAGAAAAACCTAAACATTACTTAGCAAGAAAGATGAAACAGCAAGTGTCATAATACCTAATCTGAAATTATACTATAGGATTGTAGTAACAAAAACAGCATGGTACTGGTATCAAAACAGACATGAAGACTAATGGAATAGAACAGAAGACACCAAGACAAACCCACAAGTCTTTAACCATCTTATATTTGACAAAAGGGGTAAAAATATAGCATGGAGGAAAGATAGGCTATTCAACACATGGCGCTGCACAAACTGGACAGCCATATGCAAACAACTGAAATTTGATCCTTCTCTTTCACGCTGCACAAAAATCAAATAAAAATGGATCAACTGGGGTTGGAGATTTAGCTCAGTGGCAGAGCACTTGCCTAGCATGCGCAAGGCCCCGAGTTCGGTCCTCAGCCCCGAGGGAAAAAAAAAATGGATCAATGAATTAGGAATTAAACAAGCAACTATACAACTCTTATAAGAAAAAATAGGATCAACACTCCACCACATTAGCGTAGGCAGCTTCTTCCTTAACAAGACTCCCATAGCACAAGAATTAAATCAGTGATGCCATTAAACTGAAGAGTTTCTGCACAGCTAAAGAATTAGGAAAGAGTGTCAAGAGAACCTAGAGAATGGGAGAAATTCATTGACTGCTATGCTTCTGACAGGGGACTTATATCCTAAATACATAAAGAACTAAAACACACACACACCAAAATCACAAATAATTCAATGAATAAATGGGTACAGAACTGAACAGAAACTTCTCAGCAGAGGGTTCAAAAAGCCAAAAGATATATGAGACAGTGTTCTATATCACTAGCAATCAGAGAAATGCAAATGAAAACTACACTGAGATTCCACCTCACTCCAGTAAGAATGGCAAAAGTGAAGCATATGAACAGTAACAGATGCTGGAGGGGTTTGGGGGAGAAAGGAACACATCTCATCAACACATTGTTGATGAGACTGCAAACTTGTACAGCCACTCTGGAAAGCAGTGTGGAGACCAGTCTAAAAACTAGGGATGGAACTGCCATACAACTCAGCTATCCCACTCCTGGGTATTTTCCCAGAAGAGCTAGAATTGGCATACTACAGAGACACAGCTACGTGAATGTTTACAGCAGCTCAATTTACAAAAGCTAAACCATGTAATCAACCCAGATGCCCCTCACAGGATGAGTGGATCCAAAAACTGTTGTATACATGTATCAAATGGAATTCTAGAAGAATAATATCATGGCTTTTGCAGCTAAATGGATGGAAGTGGAAAAAATGATGCTGATTGTAATATCCCAAACGCAGAGACTTAAGGGGCAAATATTTTCTCTCATATCTAGAAGCTAGACTAAAACCTATGATAGGAAGAAAGTTAGCTAAGTTTAATTAATTAATAAAGCCACCTAAGTTGAATTTTCACCTAAGCTAGGGGAACCATAACTATGAAGAAGGAGAAGTGGCAAAAGGAAAGAAAAGGGGGGTTTTATCAATATTGCTGGACACACTCGACTCCCATGAGAAGCCAAACTACACTCACGCAGGTATATAAACTCATACATTTCAATAATTAATATACATGTATATGCTCATCTCCATCTATAGCATGGAGGTACTTCAGAGGAGAGACATGAGATTGGGGATTTGATGAATGGGGCGAGGATCCTGGACTAGGATCAGCCTTAACGTAATGTGTCAATATCTACATATGCATGAATACATAACGATTCCTTCCAATAGGTAAGACCATGTAGAAACAATAAAAAAAAATACAGCTACCAGACATTCTACAAAGTAACTGATACATACTCCTCCTTTGAAGGTCATAAATGACAAAGAATCTAAGGAACTGTTTCAGATTAAAGGAAACAAAAGACAGGAGAACTAAATTCAAAACACGAATCTGGATTGGATCCAGGACTACGAAGCATGCTACTGAGACAACTGATGCTGTTTGAATACAGAATCGTGAATTAGCTAGTAATGTTGTACCACTGTTAAATAACATATCCTGACTTACATAACTATACTGTGGTCATCTGAGCAAATGCCCTTATCTACAAGAATTACACACTGATGCTATGTGTAAAAAAAAGAAAAAAAAAAAAAAAAGAAATCACATCTGCAACTTACTCTCAAGGAGTTGAGAAAATAGAAATTCATGAAAAATAAAATGGGACAAAATGCAAAAATGATTGGAGAATCTGGATAGATGGCATGTGCAAATTATTTTTACTTTTCTTTCAACTTTTCTGTTTGAAATTATATCAAAACGAAACATTATCCCCCACTAAACAACACTTTTGTCAATATAAGTAGTTTCCTATTATCCAACGATGGACATTAATAAGAAGATAAATGTCAGTAACAAAAATTATAATGTATCAAACATCAAATATGCAAAAATAATGAATTTAAAATAATACACGAAAACTCCTTATTGGCTACCTTTAGAGGACACACAAAATCAATTTATTATTTTGAAAATTGGTAACAAAAGGATACAATGTAGCTTTTATCCTGCTTCTTTAGGACACAGACAAAGCTAATTTGATTAAACAGGACAGTTTCTCCTTATACACCACCTGATAAATCAGAACAGAATGATGGAACATCACCAATGGCAGTACCTGATGGAACATTTGATCTAGATCCTTATCTTTGGCTGTTGCCTTATGATGAAAACATATAATGCTGTCTGTAGAATTCTTGCCTCCCAAAAACCAACGTGCAAAACCATGAACTTTTATCTGCTCAAACTTGTAACAATAGAGGATGGAAGAAATAGATTAAGTGTTCCTGTGGATATACAATCACCAAATTTCAGATTGTGGGAAACTCTACCAGACAGAATAGTTAACTTTGTTTAACAAATAACTTAAAACAAAACAAACAAAACAAATGGATAGAGAACTCCCCGTATAAGGCAGACAACAGTTGCAAAGACAGACCTTTCTTGGATATTGATTTGAACAATAAAACTTTTAAAAAAGAAACACTTCACACAAATGAGAAGTTTTAAATACTTGGCAAGATATTTGATAATAAATTTTTTTTACTCATAATAATGGCATTGTAGTTATGTTTAGAATCAGTTGTAAGCTAAATTAGCTACTTCAATATTTGCAGATGAAATAATGTGACATCTAAGATTTGCCTCAAAATAATCCAGAGTAGAAGAGAGTGAAATGGGGGGGGGGTAGCAATAAAATATAACAGTGGACACATATATAAGGGGTCCTCATACTATTCTCTCCTATATATGTTTGAAATGTTCCTTAATTTAAGAAGATTAATCTGAAGTCATGTCAACAGAGGAAATTGTGGGAAAACATCTAACAAATCATTACCTGGTTACCTGGGAAAACAGTATTACTGATTATTTTTTGTCTCCTTTTTACTCACCAATACATTAATTTTATTACAATGAGCACAAATCATTCACATGCTAAAAGTCTCTTGCAGAAATTTTAAAAAGTACACATCCCAAAAGAAAGTGAAAATATAAAGCTACGTTTTGAGGTAAATTTGTATACTTGTTTTCTATACTGAAGTATATATTTCTTATGACATGTAAGTAGTTCCAAGTAAAGATTAGAGTTAGTAATTCAGCTGGTAAACTCAATAACACCATCCAAGTCACTGTTAAACAAGCAAAAGAGGTACAAAAGAAATAATCAAGACCTGAATGGCCAATCTGAGGCTCGGGTTAGGTGGCATCCACCATGTATGGGCATGGGGACAGAGCCCCTGGGAAAACCATTTCCCTCTCTCTTGCAAAATTAAGTATGGATGACTTAGCAAGTACTGCTGAACATTTAAGTAGATAGTTTTCAACTTACCTCTGTGTTTTGTATCACATGCATGGAATATTCCAGTGAGTAACTGTTCCTCCCAAGCCCTAGGGGCACTGTATTTTATATCTTGGCCATCATCAGATCCTGGTTTCCATCCTATCAGAAAAAAAGTACAAATACAGGTACTTATCTGGCTTTGATGATTCATTTCTCATGGGGCAGGGTGTGATTTTTAGTAGGAAAAAACTTGTTTTAATAAACAGAAGCCCATAATCTTGATTTCTCATCTTGAATTTGCCTATCAAAAATGTAATTTTAAACTGGGCATGGTAGCACCTGTAATCCCAGTGGCTCAGGAGGCTGAGGCAGGAGGATCACAAGTTCAAAGCCAGCCTCAGCAACGTAGCGAGGCCCTAAGACACTTAGCATGACCCTGTCTCAGAATAAAAAATAAGGGCTGGAGCAGTGGCTGAGCAGCAGAGAGCTTGCTTAGCGTGCTCAAGGATTCAGGTTTGAACTCCAGCACCACAGACTTTTTTTCCCCAGAAAAAACAAATCAGATGAAAAAATAAGATCTTTTAAAAAATATAAAAATTAGGTTGGGGATTTAGCTCAGTGGCAGAGCGCTAGCCTCGAATGTGCAAGGCCCCGAGTTCGGTCCTCAGCCCTGAAAAAAATAAAATAAAAAAAATTAAAATTAAAAAAGCAAACTGGAGATGTGGCTCAGTGTCAAGCACCCACAGGTTAAAAAAAAAGTCAAGAGTGGGGCAGAGGATGTAGCTCAGTGGTACAGCACCTGCCTAACACAACTCCAAGTTCTATCCCAGCTTCATAAGGGGTTTTGAAAGATCTCCTTATGCATTTTTCCTTTTTCTTTATAAATTTAAAAAAAAAATAGGGAAGAGATAGACAAGGAAATTTTTTACTTAAATACTAGGAGTGCCCTATGGAAAAGCAACTAGTAGGACACATAGAAAAACAGAGGGAAAGCAGAAATTACACACATCATATACCATCTTGCATTTTGTTTTTCAGATCCTATTATATAAGGGACTCTTTAAACAATCTCCTAAATAGTTTCCTAAATCTCAATTGGCCTGAAAAATTTATATCTCCCCTGGCCTGCCTTGTTGACTCCTGAAGTAGAACGTACATATCCTTGCATGTTTTACCCTTATGCAAAACAATATGTAGAATTCTTTCGGCAAGACATCAAAGAACAGTACCAATTTTAACTCCCTTATGTGTGTATATTCATTCTGTGACATTATAATTTGGTATTCAAGTTTATTTCCAGGTCAGAAGAGAAATACCACATGGTATGACTGTAAATGCAATCCAGGCTTTTTTTTTTTTTTTTTAAAAGAGAGGGACAGTGAGAGAGAGAAACAAACAATTTTAACTTTTCACGAGGCTTTCGTTGCTCCGAGACTTGTGTACATGGTGCTTGGGTTTGAACTCCCAAGCACTGATGCCTGGCAAGCACTGTAACTGGTGAGCCACCATTCCAGCCCCTCTATTCGGTTTTTAATCAAAAGCATATATGATACTCTTCAGATATAAGATTTTCTTTTAAGGTTTCAGGGAATGCAAACACTTCAACAGAAAAAGATGGATGTGTCCATCTAAACTTCAGTAATGAATTTTATTTTTAAGTTCAGATATTCTAAAAGTAAATATGCTTGTTGCTTTATTGAAAGAGCATTTAAAAAATTATTATTTACCATCATCATTCAGAGATAATTTTCTCACCACTGAATCCCGAGTAAAAAACTCAGAGCTTTGAGAAGAGGTGGAATCAGAGTCAAGCGTCAAGGTACAATAGTTATTTTCACTGCAGTAGTTACTCAAATCCTTGCTAGAGAATTCTTCTGGTCTGATCTTTGATATAAAAAATGAATGACACTGGTTGTTCTGTGATCTCAGCCTAGTCATGTTTTCAGAACTCGTGAGATCAACAGAGTATGTGGCATTCTCAGGAGAGCTGAGGTAAGAGATGGATGGGGTTCTTGGAAATGCTACTTCAGGAGATGAAGTGAAGGTGTCAACTTTCTCAGAACTGGAGACATGAGGGTCCCGCACTGCAATGTGAGCAGCAGTCATCTTCCTCAGAACCTCCTCAAAGTTTTTCTTGGTGTTTGTCTGTGGACTATCAAAACTGCTAGACTGGTATTTGATAATTTGTTGAACCGGATTTGAAATTGCTTCTCTCTTTTGAATGGCTCTGATTTTTCTGCAAATGCTTTCCACGGGGTTATGCCGCTTCTCGGTTACCTTCTTTGTAGAAATCATCATTGATGCTCCACCAACTCGGCAGAAGTGGCTAAAGTAAGGGCAAAGTAAGGGCAAAAGTGGACACATTTTTAAAAGTTAGCATTGTCTTTATTTTTTGTTGTTTTTTTTTTTGTACCGAGGATTGAACCCAGGGGTGCTCAACTTCTGAGCCATATCTCCAGCACTTTTTATATTTTAAGACAAGGTCTCGCTAAGTTCTAAGGCTGGCTTTGAACTCGCAATCCTCTTGCCTCAGCCTCCCGAGTCCATGGGATTATAGGCATGTGCCATCACGCTCTGCATAAAATTTAGCATTGTCTTAATGATCATTTAGCAATAGGCTATTTATTCTTAAGCAGACTTGGAAATGAATCATGAAAAGACTTTTAATTGCTTAAACAATTTCCCATTCATTTGATCTTGGCACTCAATTGCCCAGAAAATAACAACAGATAATGTATATGAAGTACTCACCATGTGCAGGCACAGCACTAAGCTCTATACTTATTGACTTGTCCTTGAAACTAAGCTCTGAGGTGAACATTATACTATAATCTCCATTTTCAGGCAAGGAGAGAATAAGGGACATAATTAAAATCAGCCAGATAAGTGCAAGAAGCCAGATTTGAACCCAGGCAGTTCAGTTTCAGAAGCTAGACTCTTAACCGTTATCACTTTTTACTTATGATGCATCAAATATGACAATACTACTAACAGCTCTAATTTACATGCCAACCACTGGCACTATACTTGATCTCACCTATTGAGAACTTACTAAATGGGTCTTCACAATTTTACATGTGTTATGTATCAACGTCACACACATGTTAGATGTATGGACATACTCTTTTTATAGATAAGGAAACTGAACCATTAAGAAGTCAAGTAACTTGCCTACATCTCTAAGATGCTGGTTGATGTATCTGTGCCTCCAGCATAGGTTTGGTGCTGAGGACCAAATCCAGGGACTCATTCATGTTATGCATGTCCTCCACAACAATGCTGTAGCCCCAGCCCCTCCAGTGTGGTTTTACTTCATGGCAAGATATGAATTGACTTCTTCTGTCTATATACTGAAAAATATTGGATTTTTATTCATTTTACAATTATGGATTCAAGCATTTCAGATTTTTCATTTGTGGACACCACTTAGAGTGTCCAGCAGGATTTTACCATATTTATTAAAATCTAAAATATACATATAACCTAACCCAGCAATTCCCCATCTAATATATTTTATAAAAATAGTTCCACATCTACAAAGTTTATGCATATGTTCACTCCACTCTAAGAAATTGAGAAAATAATGGAAAAAACTGAAGTCTAATACTAGGGGCATAGCTGAATAAATCATACTTCATAGCTATTAGAAAACGATGCTGATTTCTACTACTGTGAAAGAACTATGATATTTACTAAATAAAAAGGAATAGGTAGAGAATAGTACTTACAGGACAATTTCATTTTGTTAAGATTATTAATATATAATTATATATTAATATATGTAAGGGTATATAAATAAATACAAACAAAGGGAAACAGAATGATGGACATTAAACTGCTAATACTCATGACCTCTGTGAGGCAAAGTATGGAGTGGAGGCCCAAAGCATGAAAGATCATTCTACACTATTATTATCCAGAGGAATGGGAACTTTTTTTTTGGTAAGTCTCTCTTGAAGTGCATAAAGTACAGTAGCTACTCTTACTCAAATATTGCCACTGAGTAATTATTTAAACCACAAGAGTTCATTTAAAGGTCAAGGTGACAATTCAGGTTAAGCACTTCAAATTTTATGCACATACTTACACTCTGTCCCTTTGTCTTATGCACATAAATATGCACCTATGTGAGATATCTAACCTACCCACATATATGACCCAGGGTACCACTATCTTGATCACCAGTATAGTTACTATGGTCTTTATTATGAACTCTGCTGTAGATTTTTCGCTCAGCAATGGGAAGCAGCAGTTCTGGTGTAGATATAAGTATTTAGCAAACTAATTTGGAATAAAATACTGGTTATTGGTATCTTCTACCACCCTCTGTATTGTCAATATGAAACTAGGATGAACAAAGACTTGAGACACCATTTTTTCAATACTCAAATGTTTTTAAAATATTTGGATTTCCATGAAAGTTCATGAATTGCTTTTTTTAGGTTTGAGACGTTATGGTAAAACTGCAGATACTGGAGACAAAATACTACATAGAGGGGAGAGAGCCTTTTCAACAAATGGTGCTGGACAAACTGGACGGTCACTTGCTGAAAGTTGAAATTAGACCCATGTCTTTCTCCTTGCATGAGAATCAAATCAAAATGGATCAAGGAGCTAGGAATTAAACCAGCTACCCTGCAACTGATGGAAGACAAATTAGGTCCAAGCCTTCAGCATTTGGGAGTAGGCAAAGACTTTCTCAACATGTCTCCTAAAGTGAAGGAAGTAAAGTCAAAAATCAGTGAATGGGATGCCATAAAGCTAAAAAGCTTTTGCACTGCCAAGGAAATAATCAAGAGTCAAGAGGATTCTTACAGAATTGGAGAGAATCATGGGCTGTGAGTCCTCTGACAGGGGCCTCATATCCAGAATCTACAAAATCCTCGACAATCTCAACTACAAAACCACCAAAAAACCCAATCAATAAATGGGCCACAGAGCTAAACAGAAACTTCTCAACAGAGGACATTGATGAAGCCAATGAATACGTGAGAAAGTGATCCAAATCACTAGTAATCAGAGAAATGCAAATGAAAACTATATTAAGATATCATCTCATGCCAGTCAGAATGTCAAAAATGAAGAAAATAAACAATAATAGATGCTGGAGGGGTTGTGGAGAGATAGGCACACTAACACACTGTTGGTGGAGCTGCAGACTGGTATAGCCCCACTGGAAAACAGTGTGGCGAAGCCTCAAAAATTAGGGATGAACCCACCATATGATCCTGCTATTCCTCTCTTGGGTATTTTTCCAGGGGATTTAGAATCAGCACATTACAGTGACACAGCAATATCTATGTTCATAGCAGCTCAATTTACAATAGCCAAATTATGGAAACAACCCAGATGTCCCTCACTGGATGAATGGATCCAAAAACTGTGGTGCATATATACCATGGAATTTTACACAGCAATCAGAAACAATGATATTGCAGCCTTTGAAGGTAAATGAATGGCTATGGAAGAAATCATGCTGAGTGAAATCAGCATAACCCAGAGAACCAAGGGTCAAATGTCTTCACTCATCTGTGGAGGCTGGAACTAGACCCTGGCCATTGAGAAAGGTGGTTGTCCAGAGTGGACAGAGACATAGTCTACTACACAGAGCAAGCTTCCAAAACGCAAGTTACACAGTGAAGCAACTTAGCCTGAGCCACAGCTCCTGCATTATACCAAAATTAACTCGCAGAAGATTAGCAGCTGTGAGACCTACCCAAAAGTTCATACAAATGAAAAAATCTACAAATGGGCATTCCCTTATCGTGTTAACCAAGTGCCATCTACCCAAAAGTTCATACAAATAAAAAAAAACCGAAATGGGCTTTCCCTTATCTGGGTAACTAGGAGAGACCTACCCAACAATGGGAAAATCCGTAAGTGGGCCTTAACCTCAGAAAAAGATAAAAACCGAGGCCTGCATCCAAGAAATCGGGAGACATACCCCCACAATGGAAGCGTATTGACTTTGGTCCTTATGCCCATTGCATGCCTCCTCTCCATCCCTTGAAACCCACTTAACCTGCCATCAAACCCAGCAACTCTGTCCGCTTGAGAGTCTGAAGCAGCTTGCCATGCCGAACTCAGCAACCTCGACTCTGTCTGGAGAGCGCCTGATCTTAGCTCCCTGGTGAGTGCCTGCCTGCCCATTTGATTCTTCAGCTCCCTGCAATTTGACCTCCGCTCCTGGAGAGTGCCTGGCCTGACCTGCCTTGAGTACTCTGAGTGCATTCTACTGGTAACCATGGACATCACACCGATGCTGGTGAGAGGACTATGAAGTTATTCTTCCTTACCTATTGCCTTAAGCTTATTGCATTAAGAATAGCCTATAAGTGGTGTGTAATTATTAGATTATATTATGTGTGCTGTGACTAAATAAGATAATATAGGAGTGTATTTGTAGTGTGACATCCCTTGAGAATTGTGATATTAATACCCTTGAGTACTGTGTTAAATATTAAAACGGAACTTGTCTCATTGCATCTGTCACTGAACATGCAATCTCTCAGAGAGAGTGGTCACCTGCAGGCGTAGATATCAGTGCCGCCACGTGGGTCTCACTCACGACAGTGGTGTATTATTATGTGTTAAATCCGGATAAGCTGTAACGTAATACAACCTAAGGCATTTGTGGAGATATATTGGGGG
>PVKS010029404.1:0-25396 GCA_004027875.1 Aplodontia rufa | reverse complement strand
CCCCTCCTGTCATTGTCTTAATAAATGACATTTACATATTGAACACATCTTAAGTTAATATTACATTCTCATGGATAAGCCAGCCAAATTTCCACAAATGCTTCTGATCAATGTGCTATAAGCTTATTTGATGAAATTTCCCTTTGCTTTGGTTTCTCCCATTTCTCTCTAAACTTTGAGACTTGTTGCTCTGCTTTCCAGAGTAGTTCTTTTATTTGCTATATTTATAGGTTTCAGGATTTCTACCATGTTAGATAAATCCTTTTAAAAGATCTTCACAACTATACTTTGCTATTCCTTAGCAAATCATTTCCATAATTATTTTTATGACCCAGGCAGGAAAGAATCCCAGTATTAGTTTACATAGTTTACTGTCTCTGGATTCATTTTATTTATTCATTTTAAAATACTCACAATCTTCTAGTACCATACAAGCACTAAAGATACAGTGATTGAAAATGGGCCCATTCTGGTATTTTATGGAGAATTTAAAAACAACAACCTGGAAAATTAATTTTTATTTCTTTATCTGTTAGAGTTACATACGGAAATATTAACAAGTTATATGGTATAATATGATGTTTAGAAATTGCTTTAAAATGAGCCAGGTGTGGTGGCTCATGCCTGTAATCCCAGTGACTCAGAAGGCTGAGGCAGGAGAATTGTGACTTCAAAGTCAGCCTCAGCTTCTTAGCAAGACCCTAAGCAACTCAGTGAGACCCTCCCTGTCTTAAAAAAAGATAAAAAGGACTAGGGATGTGGCCCAGTGGTTAAGTGCCCCTGGGTTCAATTTAAAAAAACAAAAACAAAAACAAAAAGATTTGCTTTAAAATAACTGAGAGAGTAGCAACTTGGAGAGGAATAAGGGAAAGACTGGCCAAGAGTAATTGTTAAAACCAGCTACAAAGGTCATTATACCCTTGTCCACAGTGTGTGTAAAATGCTAATAACAAAAAGCAAATGAAAAGTCTGTTCTTTTTTCGTCATTCTATTCTCTTTATTTTTGGGTATTGTGAGAATTTCTATAATAAAATATTTTTAAAAATGAGTTTTGTTTTGATAGTGTTATACTATAATACATCAAAAACATTTCCTTCTTTAATGAAGATTTCCAGGCAGAAAAATAGAATTTTCTGATGGACATTGATTAGTACATTAACTTAAATCTTCTAACAGGTACTTAGAAACTGACAATGAAAAATTATTTTTAAAAGATTGTTCAAATTACGGTATGTTACCATATCAATAAAAGACCACCAAAGTTGGAATTTTAAGCTGAAGACAGAAAAGTTTGATAAATCTAAAATTAATTCTAGGTAGGGGCATGGACTCTGGAGTCAGTAAGATGTAGGTATGAATCCTAGCTCTGTTCTGTTCTGTTTGCTCTCATTGCTTTTTGGCTGATCATTTAATTTCTGTGAACCTCAGCTCCTCCTTATCTATAAAGTGAGGGTAATATGATTTCTTGGTTAGTAAATAACTGGCCACAGGGCCTGGCACATATAAACGCTCCCTAAAGGATTCCAGTAAAACTACTACACCATTCAATCTTTTTTTTTTTTTTTTTTTTTTTTTTTTTTTAAGAAAGAAGGACAGTGAGAGAGAGAGAGACAGAGAGAATCAATTTTTATTTAATTTTTCACATGGCCCTTGTTGCTCACTTAATTGTGTATGTGGGTGCTGGGGTTTGAACCCTCGTACTTGTGCATGCCAGGCAAGCGCCATAACCACAGAGCCACCCCTCCAAACCCCCATTTCAATCTTAAACGCACATTTTCCCATATTCTAACATCTCTGAAATTGAGATGTATCCTGTAATTGATAGTATTAGCTCAAGGAATTTTTCTTCCTTAGTGGTATATAATAAAATAATGTAGCATTATTACAAATTGATAGTATCTAAGATTCAACATGATAAGGCATATCAACCATGGTAAACCTATATTCCCAATTTCTACTTTAAGGTTATTCTGAATAATCATTTGGATTTTAAAAAATTTCAAAAGCTAAGCAAAATATTTCCAATACATCATGAACAGAACAGTTTTGAGAAAATTAATTTCGTAAAACACGATTTATCAATTCCATTTTTGTATAAAATATATGGGAGAAACGTCGACGATCAACACACAACTTTCACCCCATGAAAAGGTACTTTACCAAACTTTGAGTCTAGGAACATACAAATGCTTCATTTAGCATGTGTATAGGAATTGTCAGTGCGTTTCCATTTGACTGTTTTTAAAAATTCCACATATCCCCATTGTTATCCTCTGTCCCAGTTACAGTGCAATGATGGGGAGGACAAGGGTTTGGTTAAAACAATCCTCTAAGCAGTTTTCTGCTGTCCCTTCTTTCCAATGAGAGATCTGTGGATGTGAGGGATCACACCACCCCCAGCTATGGTTGCCCTTGATAAGAGAATCCAACTCTTTACACCACGGAGTGCAAGCTGCAAGTGATGTGGAGTGATGCCCTTTACTTTGAGACCCTTGGAAGCATCACCTGCCAGCTCCAGCACCACAGAGTGAGGCACCCCAGAATCGCAGCTCTGCTCAGAAGCAGTGGAGCCCACCCGTTCATGGCTTGCGGAGCAAGTCTTCAAGAGACTGCGGATGCGGCCTGCAGGAAACCGTAGTTCAGCTTGTTGTGAGCTAGACACTGCCTTGGCCTTGGCCTTCCCACTATCGTTTCAAACTCTGCCTCCAGCCAAAGTCTGAGCCGCCTGTGCCTCCACTTGGCCGCCCCCAGCTGCTGCAGCTGCTTTCCGAAAAGTCCAAACTTTGGGAGCGAAGTTGGCTTCAGAGTTTCTATCTGGGAGTGCGTGGGACTTCATTCAGGTTGGTAGTGGGTCTGGGTTTGCACAGCCTTATCTCAAAAATTGGGACAATAATTGCTGAAAATGGAGAATGGGTTTCAGGTATAGGAAGCAGAAGGGGATTACTGATAGAAATTGTGGAGGATAATGCCATCTCCTTCTAACCACATTTTCAAAGGCGAATGGAAATCAGTGTGACAGAGGTCTAGGATCTAAAATGAAAGAATATTGCCAACGAGTGAGTCTTCAGGAAAAATAATTCACACAATGAACAACGCAGTCAATAGCCAAATATCCACTCAAGTTTGAAACTACTAAGAGATGGAGCCTGATTGGAACCTAAGAATCCAGGAGGTTTGAGGAAAGATCTGATAGAAATTGTCTCCAGGGACCCCTTCGGCTCGTATACCAGAAAGTAAGGGAAAGACTTCTATATTTACAATCTCAACAAGAGTATGTAAAATGGGGGGGTTGATTCTTCAACAGGACCTGGAGAGTGAACAGGGAGGGGACCAAATGCCCACATGAACTCTAGTCTCTTGTCTTCTCGATCTTTTTAAAATCCAGCTTGTAGCTATCTGTTGAATTGAACAGCCATTTCTAGCTCAGTTCTTTTGCGTCTGTCTTGGACACTAGACACTGGTTGTGCCGCACCTGCTAGTGCATTGGAAAGAACAGAGGTGTGCGATCCTCTGGGCCTTGCTTTTATCACCCATAAAATTGGAACATGCTTCGTGTGTTTTTGTGAGGATTATTAGTGATAGAATACAGTACTGGGCACATGGTAATCATCCAACAAAGCAGTAGTTACCCTGTTCTCCTTAGGACAATCTTTTGGTGATTTTCACATTGATAAAGGCAATTATTCACAATCCCTTTCTGCAGAAAACTCTGTTAGGCCGCCTTCTCCACATCAGAAACATATTTGCATTCTTGCCCTTTCTGTGCACATTATGACATTTCTTTGACTATTATTTCCACCAGCTAAAATTGTTCTGTTACAAATGAAAAGAATATCGCAGGTGTGTACTCTCCTTGCCACAGTGCGAGCGGCTCATATATTTTCCAGTCCAAATTTCAGATCATCTGCAAAATTTCCTCTACACCTCCCTCATGGAATCTCTTCAAGTGGCCTATGGTTTTTCTCAAAGACACAAGATCCTGCCTGTGACTCTACCATCTCATCTTCTGAAATGTGCTTCTAATTAAGTTCAGTTCCTCCTTTCTGGGGTTTTATAGCAAACTCTTTCCATCTAGGAACTAGAAAATATGTCCTAAATTCTTCCACAACCATCAGATCAGTGCCATGTGTTCACTCTGTAGCAAGGCATTAGAGCAAGGGATACCTTGGGTACTAAATTCTCGTACTGATAAAAGCCTTCAACGTCCCCTGATTGGCTATGCCACTGGCTGTTACAGATGTGAGCATTACATGGTTCAGTTTCCCTGATAGCTTTCGGCAGGGTGAGGTATGAGAGACAGGTGCAAATGGGTACATTACATTACAGCAAGACGGTGTTGGGAGGCACTGGTGGAGGAAATTCAGACAGAATCACAAGGAGAAGTGGAAGCTAACTGAACCAAGTGATGGGGAGGTGACCTAGATAAGGGAAGAGTGCGTGCAAAAGGCTGATATTGAGGGAGAGTAGAGTCAGGAAATTGCAAGTATTTCCATAAGAATGGAGTGGAGACAGAGGGCAAAAGGGTTGGATGAGGGAGGTTAGCAAAGGAAGGGCTGCTTGATTTTATAAGTCAAGTTTTATTGGAACACAATCATACACCTTCATTTGCATGTTATTTACAGTTGCTTATTTTTAAGAAAGGGAGAGAGAATCAATTTTATTTTATTATTTTTTCATCTGGCCTTTATTTCTCTGACACCTAGTTATGTATATGGTGCTGGGGTTTGAACCTGGGTCTTTGACTATGCTAGACAGGAGCTCCAACCACTGAGCCACCACTCCAGCCCATAGTTGCTTTTTTGCAATGAGGGCAGAGTTGTGTAGTTGCTACACAGACAATTTGACCTGTAGAGCAGAAAGTATTTACTGTCTGGCCTTTAAAAATTTTTTTTTGCCAGCGACTATGGTTTGGAAGACCATATATAAAAACTTGCCCCAGGGAGGCAGTATGGGGAGATACCTTTAAGATTTTAAGACATAGGGACTTGTGGGAGATCCTTAGGTCTTTGGGAGACATGCCCTTGAAAGGGACTGTGGGACCTAGCCTGTGTTCTGCCTCTCTCTGCCTCCTGGCTTGAGATGTGAGTACTCACTCCAACACACACTCCTGCCACGATGTGTTGCTGGTTCACAGACCCAAACCACAGGGCTGCCCAGTCTTGAACTTGGACATCCAGAACCATAAGCCAAAATAAATCTCTTTTTACTTTATAAGTATCCTGAATCGAGTGTAAATTTCATTATGATGGAGAGCTGACAAATATACCCATTATTGCTCTAGGAATACAAAATAACCAGATCATGACAGTCTTGGAAAGTCAGACAAATAATTGAACTTTATTCTGAGGAACAACAGGAAGGCGAATGAAGGAGTTTAAGCAAGAATCTGATGTGGTCACGTTTTAGGAAAGCCGCTCTGGCTACAGATGCAGAAGGGATCAGAGCAAGTAAGACGGAATGTAAGGAGTTGACTGCAGTAATCCAGGCAAGTGAAGACAGTGGCTAGGGGACGTCCGAAACTCGATAGAAGGTACTCATGCAAGAGAACAGCAAGTAGCCTTACCTTTTCTTAGATTTTTTCTTCTGTGACCTCTATTTTTCTTTATCCCCCTGTTTTAGTCAGCTTTTTTCGCTGCTGTGAGTAAAAGACCTGACAAGAACACTTGTAGGAGGAAAAGTTTATTTAGGTGCTCAAGGTTTTTGAGGTCTTACTCCACAGACAGCAGGCTCCATTCCTTGGGGCCCGAGGTGAGGGAGAACATCATGGGAACAGTGTGGCAGAAGGAAGTGGGTCAAGGTGTCACACGGAAACAGAGAGACTTCACGCCAGATACAAAATATATACCCCAAAGGCACGCCTCCAATGACCCACCTCCTCCAGCCACACCCTACGTGCCCTCAGCTGCCAGTTAATCCCTATCAGGGGATTAATTCACTGATTGGGTAAAGGTACTTATAATCCAATCATTTCACCTCAGCCTGTCCATGGTCTCACGTATTGAGTTTTTGGGGGACACCTTTCATTCAAACCATAACACCCCCTTTCCCTTTCCTGTGTCTTTCCCTCTCCTCTTCCACATTTTTGTCAGTGTGGCTATTCTTTTCCTTTCTTCAAACATCCTGCTTCACTCTGTACCCCTCGTCAAAGTCAGGCAGGCAGAAACTTCATGAATTCAGGTGTGAACTTCCAAAGTGCTGTTGCACTACAGTTCCTGTGGCTTGGTTGTCTGCCTGAATCACACCATTGACATACAACTATAGGAGCCTGGTGATCCTCTTCCTCTACCCCCTTTTCCTCATCTCAGTTGATCTACTTGAGCTGCTATCGCAATTTCTGGAATTTCTCAATATTCCATTTATCCAAAGCATGATATGGTTACTATTCTAGCATGCATCATAATCTTAAAATTCAAACTTTTGAAGTTGGAAAGGCTATCTTCCCTATCCTGACTTCTATGTAAAAAGACAATTTGAGAGAGGTTGACGGACTTGCCCCAAGTCACAGCAAGTTAGTTGAAAAGCCAGGTCTCCTAGTTCCTTACCCTGTGCTCTTCAAGTTCCTAGTTCTAATTTTCTGTCCCAAATTAGTGAAATAAAACTGCAATCACCATTTCTGCCCTGTGATCCCATACAATTCTTGAAGAAAGTTTGTAAATACCCACATAGCCATCCCAGCTACTTGACAATAAATAGTTTGCTTAAGAAGTCCCAACTCAATTGCTTTCTGATTCAGAGACCCAACTGGTCATGTCAGAAGCCCTGTGGACCTCAATGATGAAATAAAAGTTAACACCCCAACGTAGGAAAACTACAAGTGCCATATCACCTTTGAAATATGAAAGTGTTATGGTGCCTCATGGTTTTCATTTGATTTTCATTTTATATTATTATAACTTTTAGATATTATAGCCCTCTGGATACATTCTTTACCTTTAAAAGGATGGTCTCATCCCATGTTCTTGGATAGGCAGAGTTAATATAGCCAAAATGGCCATTCTGCCAAAAGCAATATACAGAGTCAATGCAATCTCTATCAAGATACCAATGACATTCTTCAAAGATACAGAAAAATCAATCCTTAGATTCATTTGGAAGAATAAGACACCAGGAATAGCCAAAGCAATACTAAGCAAAAAAGTCACATTATGTTGCTTGCTTCTCTAAGCTCACTTGCTCCTCCTCCAGGCATTATGTCTATATTCCTGGAAGGATAAATGAGTCCTTTTCATCTACACATGTGCACTTCATCTCATTGACCAAAAGAACTCTGTGACACCCTTGGGTGATTTGTTCATGTCAAAATTAACCACATGAAATTGCCAACAGTTGACTCTTTTTAGCCAACAAAGAGGAGTGTCCTATGATTCACCCTAAGAGCTGGACATTTTGGTGGTCCCTAAATAAAGGAGTCCTGCTGGAAAGGAAGAGAGAGAGAGTGTCTCCATTGGCACTGACCTGACAATGCCCACTCCTGCTCCCACCCCCCTCACAGGACACGTTTGAGTGGCAGAGCCCTTTAAAGGCAACTATTCTATCATTTCTGAAAGAAGGAACTAAAATTACTCAGTGGAAAGTTGCAGATCTGGCAGAGAAATCCAGATCTTTTGTCTCAAAGACCACATACATCCCACCTTTTTCACAAGGAAAAACAAAAAGCAGAAGTGAAAAATCTTCCTTTGAAACAACACAAAATTGAAAAAAAGCAGAAGTTTGCTCTTGGTGGAGTACATGTTGCACTACTCAGTTTAAATCAGTCACAGATGCATGGCACCCTCATCAGAGGCGTCTGTCACAGCTGAGATCAACGGAGATTGCATATAAGTGGGGGGGATATTGGGTTATTTGGGTTATTTTGCTAGAATTTAATTCAATTTTCATGGCTGCCTCCTTCCCTTGGGGGAAATAAATATTTGATTTCACACTAAAAGGACAAGGCAAGATAAGCTTGCTCAAAGAATATGCCAAGAGAAGGTGGTGTGGGTTTTTGTTTGCTTTCTTTTCTTCTCTCCCCTCTACCCCCAAGGAAAGAAACTTGGATGTTAAAGACAACAAACCCACAGAATCAAAAAATGCCCTATCTAAATTGTATAAAACTACTCCGTCTGGGCTGGAGCAGTGGCTCAGTGGTTATGGTGCTTGCCTGGCATGCGCGAGGATGCAGGTTCGAACCCCAGCACCATGTACACAACAAAGTGTCGGAGCAACGAAAGCCACATGAGAAACTAAATAAAATTGATTCTATTTTTCTCTCTCACACACTTAAAAAAAAAACCAAAAAACTACTCCCTCTTTACAGGTTATTAAATTCCACATTTCAAGTCCCGTAATGGCTGAATTCTCAGTGTTTCCCGCGCTTTGGCTTTATGATTATTTGTTGACAATTTCTCAGATTCTTTGGATTTTTTGGTTTCTTTGTTTGATGTTCCATATTGTATCTTCAACTGCCTATTGAACATCCCACTTGAATGTTTCACAGGCAGCTCTTTCTCAACATAACCCCAAACTGACTTCACGATCTTTCTTCTGAATACGACGATAAAGTTAAACAAAGCAACCTGCTCCTCTTCTAGCATATTTCTTCCTAGTAAAGGACATCACCAATCACCCCGCTACTCAGACTCAAAGCCTGGAAATCATCCTTGACTTTCATTTCTTCATCCTCTACAGATCCAATCAACCCCCAAACCTGTCTATACCACTTGATAAACATTTCCCAAACCCCAGCAGTGAACCCAGTGTGCCAAGATATTCTCCATTACAAGACACTATTTGTAAAGCTTGAATAGGGAAAGGAAGCCAAAGTCACACGCTGAACCAATCAAGGCCTGGCTGGTCATGGTGCATCCAGTTCCATTACCGATACTTGGTGTCAAGTGGCCTCTCCAGGGAGCCTCTTGGGTCCCGTTTATTCACCAATGCCTAGACAGAGAGATGAGTACCTAACTTTTTGTGCAGTCCTGCTGTGATGTGGAAGGTAGAATAGTAATTGAAGGAGAATACAAAGGGAAAAGTTGCTTCCCTCTGCGCCACTGCGTGTCTGCTCACTGATGGATGGGAAGGGTCCACAGAGACAAACTGATGAGGCCAGGGGTGGGGAATATGGGGATTGTGCATTGTCTTACCTGAAAGAAAACTTTCAGGAGCAAAATTCTTGGGAGGGGCTGATCTCCAAAGCCCAAGTGGAAAAAGGTAGAGTTGGCTGTTGATGAGCTTTGTTCATTTATTAGTGAATAACTGAGTGAATTCTATTACATTTTAGACTTTATAAAGCTTATACTCATTTACTTACTTTTATCATAACCTTGGGAGTTATGTTTCTCATTTTATAAGATGAGGAAACTAAGATTCAGGAAAAACCAGGCCCTCCTTGAGAATGACACTCCCTATCAGCCAGAGGAATTTGCAGGACAAAAGCCTGGATTTCCACAGCTCTTACTTTGCTTGGTATGGGTTGGACACATTGGCACTGTCAGGTCTAATCCTAGTGAGACATTACACAAATGCTTAACATTGGGCCCGAGTTTCCTTCTGCTGCAGGATGAAAACATAAACAAAATATATTTAGGGGCCCTTCAGGTTCAGATGATCTTAAAATTTTGTTGCATAGCTTCCTGTGATTACAAATGAGAGAGTTTGGGGGTGTTTGACTGGACGACAAAAGCGTGGGGAGCTGAGAGAAGGGTCTGAGATCCCATCATGCATTGCCCATTCCACCTTGCTTGAAGGGTCTGTTCACAGCATCATGCACAGTGCTGGAATCTTCCACATTGCTTCAAGAGCTGCTGACAGCACAATACTTGTTCTGCATGTGCCCTGTGACTGTGAATAAAGATGCAGTAATACTGAGTAATCTTTGCCTCTTTAAGGGACTTCAGAAAAAATAAATAAAAACTGTGCTTATAAATGAGAGGAGATTCTTGAGAGCATCTCATGAGTTCTCTGTTACCCCGTTCCATTGTTTTCAGCTGCTTATCTAGATTTTAGTCCTTTGGTGAGCCAAGTATCCTTTTCATCTAGAGTGAGTGGCACCTGCCTATGATTACTCAGGGTGATCTACCATTCCCAGTGAACAGCATGGTATTGTTGCTTATGGTTTGAAAATGGTTCTTTCATTCAAGTCTGAATTACCTAACTGAATGTGCCCCCAACCCCATTTCTGAACCATGATTGATCTGTACCTATATTGTTTATGTTTGTCATAAACCAAGTTCCTCTTTATCATATGCTGAGGATCCTTTAGGATGAGCCTCTTGAGATATGTGTCAGAGTCAGCTATGAAATCAGGAGGTCCCAAGTTCAGGTCCGGCTTCACTGTCTACTGGGACAGGACATCCAAGTTAAGTAACCTATTTAAGCCTTATTTTACTCATCTGTCAAATAGAGATCAAGAACATATGCCTTGTGTGTTTATTTTAAAATTAAATGAATAATGTATGCATAGCATCTTGCAATTTCTGAAATAATAGTTTCTAAACATAGACTAATCTCTTATGCTTTGGCAATTTTAAAAGAAGTGTTTTGGAGTCTCCTATGTAGAATCTGAGAGAGGGCGCATCACCCACCAATACTTAAATTCTTTGTTTGTATTTCTTCTAGGGTGTGGTTCATATTTTGCCTTATCTTCAAACATTTGTTATTGTTTTATCCCTATTGCAGGCTATTTTTCCTAAGAAAAGAAAAACATGACTTTTTAAGTACTTTCTTTTTTACAATATTATTTATTATATCTAGATATAGACATAATATAGAGATAAGACTCTTCCCTTTTCAAAATTAAAATAGCTTTATTACAGTTTATTATAAAATAAAGCATGTTACCATAAAAATTAAAGCAACATAAAGAAAAAAAAGAATATAAAATATCACCGCAACATAAATATCATCACACAGAGATGGCCAAGGTTAATATTTTGGGGAACAATCTCACTGTTTTAGACAGTTTTTCTACTGCTGTGACTGAAAGACCTGACAAGAACAATTTTAGGAAGAAAAGTTTATTTAGGAGCTCACAGTTTCTGAGATCTTAGTCCATGGAAGGCCGATTCCATTCCTCAGGGCTTGAGGTGAGGCTGAGCATCAAAGCTTGGGAGAGTGGCAGAGGAAAGCAGCTCACATGATGATGGGGAAACAGAGAGAGAAAGAGACTCCATGACAGCTACAAAAGGTATACCCAGTGGCGCGCCCCCCAATGACCTCCCTCCTTGATTGGGCGTCAAATCTCATAACCCAATCATTTTGCCTCTGCGCTTCCCTGCATCGTCTCACGTGAGCTTTTGGGGGACCTCACATCCAAACCATAACACTCCTCCACTTCTTTCTGTGCACTTGCATACACACACACACACACACACACACACACACACACACACATACACACATGCACACACATACACACACACACACACACTCAGTCATGAGCTTGTCTACAAATGGATCTTAATCACCATGATGTTCTTTCTGGCCCTGTATCTTAAACTGCTTTGAACTGATATATATATTCATGGATTATCTCTTCAACCAAGTCAAATCTCTCCCTCTTTGTGACATTTTGATATTTGAGAGAAAGAAGAGGTTCTTTCATCGTAAATAAATTCCTCCCAACCCTTCTAGGCCCTTTTCGCCAAGCAAATCCAGTTTTCTTTTCAATCTGGAGTACACTGAAGGTTCCAAGTTTTATCTATGTGTTGATTTACAAGGTAATTGAACATCAGTGTTCCTACTAGGTAGTTTCTCGCTCAATATCACCCTCATTCCAAAACAAGCCTCCTGGCCCAGATCATTAGAGACTGTAGGTCAAGACCTGAGAGCAAGTCTTACAAAGACATCCTCCAAATTTCATTTATTTCTTTGGACTTTCTCTGCCTTGTGGCCCAAGTCTCTGCAGTTTTGGCAGGTCTGTGATGTGACATACTCAGATCTAAGATTCTGTCCCCTCTCGCTTTTCCACTAGCACTCTAGTCATAAGATTAGTGTAATAGTCAACAACTTTATGCAAAATATGGGCATGTTGCAGGAGACTGGGCATATTGCATGTCCGTCACTTTTAGTGAATTCTTTGATTTTCTTTTTCCTGCTCTGCTACCTCCCCTATCCTGGGTTCCTGGTGTGTTATCTTCCCACTAGAAGGACCCCCCCATTTCTGGAAAGGTTCTAGGCTGAAGTCATGTTATCCCTCTCTCCCCTGATCTGCCTTGGCACAAATTGCTATGGCAGATGCTGTGGTCCTTTCCCACCTCCGTTCCCCAGCTTTCTATGCTCAATCCCAGAGGGGTGCATATTCATTCCTCATATATCCCAAGCCATGAAACAGAGAATGCATTGTCATTCCTGCCTCAGAAATAAGGAAAAAATATGTGATTTGTTATATAGTAAAATAAGGACAGATGAATGACTCAGAAAACCCAGGCCTCTCTTCTTGTCCGTCTTTGTGATTTTCCCTCTTTCCTTTTTCCTTCCTCCATTCAACTATTCATTGACTTAACTCTGAGCTAAGTATTGAGGATAAAATTTCAAGCAAAGCAGACTTGGCTCCTACCCCCAAATGATACATTATTCAAAGAAGGTAAGTGCTTTGAAGGAAAGCAGGGACATGCCCTGAGAAAGATGGCAGGAGGCCCTGGTTTTATCAAAGGAATCTCCTGGTGCTGAGACCAAAATCAGAGGTTCTTTGTCTTAGTGCTATTAACATTTGGGACCAGATAATCCTTTGCTGTTAAGGGCTGCCAAGTGCACTGTAGCAGAATCCCTGGCCTCCACACACAGGATGATGCTAATATCACTGCCCTGGCGTGACATTGCCAATTGTCTTCTAGGGTACAATCCCCCTTTCATTCAGCCATACAGACACTGGAGAATGATCAGCCTGAAATATAAATTAGTTAGAAGCATTTCTCAGTCTTGCTTCACACCTTTTCTTGTTTTTATTTTTGTAGCAGTAAAAGGTTCCTGAGGATAAGCTGCCAACGTAATCATCAGTTTGTGGCACCCTGTTTCAAATACAAATAGCAGCCCACATCATTGCCTGAATCTCCCAGCAAAAGAGCATGTGTTCATTAGGGTTTGAAATTATTATGAATTTCAGTGATTTCCAAAATACTATAGAGTAATATTTATTAAATGAGGATCATAACTGACTTCAAATTGGTTTCTGTTTGACCTTAAACCTCATGCTTCACTATAAGTTTATTCCATAATATTTTGAAAGAACTGATGAATTATTTCCAATTTTTATACATTGCCAAACTATCCTAGAATGTATCCTATCGAGTTTTATAGATAATCAGCCAACTTGAAATAAAATAATATCTGAGTATTTTTTATAGTGCAATGAATAATGTTCAAACTTCACCAAATTAAAACTACCACAGTAGCTATTTTTAATTAACAGATTTTAGCTCTTTTTGTGGTCTAGGAAAATTCAATAAGATAAGGTCAAAATACTCTTTAAGGATTGACCTAACTGGATACCTTTCCCACTTATTTCTTTCTTCCAAGTATCAGAGTTTTTTTGTAGCAGTTTATGTTTTGTTGGCTCAAAAGCAAATGACATTAAGCTTCCTACTATTTTAATGTTTCATAAATTAAGTCCTATTTGGAATGAAGAGACTATTTCCTTCAATGGAGTAAACAAGGTTTGGTTTTTTCAATTTCAATGAATTTCCATTTATTTGGGGAATACAATGAGTGCGCACTCACTCTCTATGTTTAGCAAATATACCTGTTGTTTAATTTTCAATTCTGAACTGGAACATAAATTCTTCTGGGAAAATAAAAACATATTGGTTTCAAGAGAACTTTCAGCCTATTTAGGATGACAGCCCTAGACTTCTCATGACAGCCTGTGCTATCCTGTATTTTTAATTTTAACAAGTTGACATGGCCTGGGACTTTCCCTCAGATACCATCAGGGCTAGCATAGCACAAAGGAGTTGTAGGTGAAATTTCTGGACCCGCAGTTTATAGCTAGAGCTCAGCAAAACAGTAACACCCACTAAACCATAATCTAATCAACCCGCAAGCTTGGTCAAACTTCAGAATAATCAGACCTGTCATTTCAGCACAAAAGCCTGTTGTTAAATGTCAATCTTTCTATCACCTACAGGAAAGTCTACTTCCATGGTGTTTACAAGCCAAGCTTTGGAAAATCTGATCCTAATCCCAGACTAACTTCCTCTATGATAATTGCTAACATAACAGTCCACCACAGTGACTTGGTTAAAGGAACCCTTGTTTCAGAAATCCATCAAGTACCCACATGCCTCCCCAGGAGGGGCTTCTATTTATGTGGACACCAGAGGCTGTGGTCTTGAGACCCAAATCAACCAATACAGCTTCCTTTCCCAGGACTGATTTGAACCACATACACATTTTTATTCTGGCCCCAAACTTCTCATTCCCTCAGCTCCATTACACATGGAAACCATTGAAATGACTCCATTGATAAAATCCACTGCGGAGAAACTGGATTCTAGGGTTCGAGATAGAGTGAACCAAGAAAAGGATAAGCAAATCAGCCAGAGGGAGCCTTGCCTATCTTTGAACCGAAAGCTTTCCGTAAATATGAAGAGGGAATGAACACTAATGTAGGAGTGGACCTTAAGAACGTGCTTCCTTCAGTACTCTGCACAGAGCTCCTCCAGGGCATTGACTACAGGGATCATTCATTCCCATGTCTCCTCTTCCCATTAGATCACACATTTCTTGACATAACATTTTCTTAGTGGCTGACATAGTGCCTGGCTGATAGCAAATGCCCAATATATGTTTATCTAAAGAATTAGTAACTCTTGGAGTCAGGAATTTGGGACATTAAAACGGGGTGATTTCTAGAATCCAAGGAAGACATTAAACTTAATATCATCTGCATCTAAAATTTCTGGTTCCAGGACAACCTTGCTATAACATGTATACAGTTCATTAGTAAGCCAGTTGCTAGCATCAGAAATAACACATTTCTGGTTTTACCATCAAAGGACAAGAACAATGCATCTTCTCATTCCAGGAAATGGTCTTCCAGGTACAAACTATTCCAATGGGTGGTGATTTAAGTCCAAAGAAGCTGATAGAAAGATTAAGGCTGATTACAAAGGTTAATTTTCTGTGTCAATTTGGCTGGGTCACAGTGCCCAGATATTTGGTCAGACATTATTCTGGATGGTTCTGTGAGGTGCTTTTGGAGGATGAGATTAACATTTAAATCTGTGGATTTGGAGTAAATCAGATTGCTCTATAATGTGGTGGATCTATTCAAATGAGTTGAAGCCCCTGATGAACAAAGACTGACCTGCCCTGAGCAAGAAGGACTTCTGCTGGCAGGCGGACGCCTTTTGACTTGAACTGCACATCCCCACTTCTCTGGGGCTCCCACCTGCTGTACACACTGCAGACTTTGGACTTGCCAGCCTTCATAATCACATGAGCCAACTGTTTAAAATACATCTATACAGACATAACAAATTGGTTCTGGTTCTCTGGAGGTCTCTGACTGACATACTAACCATAAACACGTTTCGCAATCTGTCGTTTGACAACCCTCTGGTCCACTTCCATTGAGACAGTGTGCAAGACGATGCACCCACTCGTTGCTGGCACTGTAATCCCATTTTCTTTCTTTTCTTTCTTTCTTTTTTTTTTTTTTAAGAGAGAGGGACAGAGAGAGAGAGAGAACAAATTTTATTTAGTTTTTCATGTGGCCCTCGTTGTTCTGACACTGTTGTGTACGTGATACTGGAGTTTGAACCCATATCCTCACATATGTCATGAAAGGGTTGTAACCACTGAGCCACCGCTCCAGCCCATAATCTTACTTCTTAATTGTGTGTGGAGTTAGATGAAACCAAGGATGTTTTCATAGTCCCACTGTCACCAAGCACTGTACTAGGTATCAGGAGACTTCAGTGCCATTGCAGTTCTGCCTCACGCTGCCTATGAGCTACACCCACCTGTGCCTCGATTTCCTCTCTGTACAACAAAGGGCAAGGGGAGCAAGAAAACTGGGCCAGACCTGGTGTTGTCACCGCGGATGGACTCTAGGACATCAGCGAGCCTCCTCGAGTACATGCAAACACACATGTGCTTATTTTCTGACAACATGGTTCATAATCTTCAACAATTTGAATTAAATCTGCAAAGTGGAAAAGGTTATAATTCTCTGTATTTATCAAGGCAATGTCTCTGTCCAGCCCTGTCAACTGCAGGTGTTTTGTGGCTCTCCCCTGAGCTGTGTCTGACTTCTATGTGGTGCTCTATGAGATTATGAGGACTGTGAACAGAATTTCTTTGAAATTTCTTGGTTTTTCTAGCCTCTGAATATGAAGTAGTGAGACTTTTTTTTTCAGAGAGATTAATTATTCTAAATTCCCTTTTCCAGATTTCAGGAACGAGTAACAAGAAAGTGCTCGATGTTGTGGCTTCTGAGAAGAAAGCTCTAGAGACCTGGAGAAAAATTTGACACTTTCTATCATAGGCTTGTTTTTACTTTACAACTTTTGACAATGTGCATCCATTGCCTTAGTCTTTAGATACACTTTGCATGTTCTATTTAGTCTCAAAACTTGTGAAGTAAAAATAATTGAAAAATTTGAAAGTTCAGCATACCATTAGATAGCTACCTCCCACTGCGGGACCAGTGGATTAAGAGAAGATCAGAGAATAATTTGACTTTAGACTCCTCTATGTTTTTTGAATTGTTACAACATGTCCATATTACTTTTATAATTCCCAAAACTCATATAAATACATATATACACATACATACATATATATGTGTGTATATAGGTGTATGTGTTTTAATAAACAAAGAATGGAGAAACCATATCCTTATATTTGTGCCTATTTTAATTTAAATAGAATTAGAGTTTACATGTATGCATATTATTATTGGTGACCATATGAAAATGTGAACTCTCTGTCATCCAAGTAGTTTGGTGACTTGTGTAATAGGTTTAAAAATGTGTGAAGATTTGGAGAAACTGCGGGCAAAAATCTATAGCAGCTTCTGATGAGAAAATTAGAGAAGACAGGACTGTAGCTCAAAAACTGAACAGCTTGGAGATGTATTCCTTTGGCTTTGCCTCCCTTCGATCTGACAGGAACTCTAGATCTGGGGATTTGGGAGGTCAAAACCCAGAGACAGCCAAATCAAGAATTATTTTATTCTGGGGAGATCTGCCTTGGCCAGACACAGAACTGTGAAGTTGAGAATCTCTTGGAAAGGCTCTTGTTTGTCTGTGAGAGTTGTGGGTGGAGAAGGAGCATGAGAGAGATTTTTAGCTCAACAGGAGAGGAAGGTTACTGGAAAGGGTGGCAGACGTGAAGTAGGAAGTTGAAATGGAGAAGATGGTGAAATATCTCCAAGCAACATGAGCTGAGGTGAGTAATACGTCCAGGCACGTCATTACTCACCAGGATAGATTATAGCCTGGTATTTCCACACACTCTAGTAAAGTGGCACTCTGACCATCTGGGCCAGGACACAGCGGGAGGAGACACTCAGGGGCAGGGCGATGTTCCCAGATGCATCATCTTTAAAGAACAAGCCCTTAATGGCCTAGAGGACAGCAGGGGCAGGAAGTTACTCAGATAGCTGCAAAAATAACCGAAGAAATGGGACTTAGGAATCCTCCTTGCCTCTCAAGTATTCCCAGCATTGCTTTCCCTAATAATTAACACTCCCATGCATATTAGTTCCTGAGGATATTATCTGCACTCACCTCAGTTTCCATTTTATACAATAAATTATGGCCCTTGGGATCACTAAAAGAAGTTTACAAATTGAGGATCCAAATGAGCACACGTAGGTCCAAAACAGGACAAGTACCAAACAGTTGTCACATTTGTTAGTGTCTCATTTCTAACATGGACCCAGAGTTATCTACTCTGGAGAAGTCGCTTGCCCTTGTTTTTCTACTTGTGAAAGATAAAAGAGAACTTTATTGATATGACGTCAAGAGGCTTTGGGAGCAGTCAAAATTATTATCGCATTCAGGGAAGAAATTGGATGACAGTTCTGTTCCATTCCTAAGATTTTTTTTAAGCATAATAACAAAGATAAAGGCTATTTCCATTCATCTCCTTGTGTGATAAATTATGAAAAGAACAATTTGTAAAGATCTACAAAGTTATGATTAGCAGAGATCTGTTGCCCACGCTCTCCTTGTGTCACCCATTGAGGAACCTGGAATTTAAATATGTAAAAAGAAACTAGATGGTTTTTTCTTTTTTCCACAGTGCTGGGATGGAGCTCAGGGTCTTGGGTATGCTGGCCAAGTGCTCTGCCTCTGAGACGCACTCCAGCCTGCGGGAGCATTTTGTAATTGAGGGAATCAGGAACAACAGCTTTCCCCTATCCTCATGCACTCTTCAGAGAGCTCCTTCCTCCTCAGAAACAGCACAAATTATTTGACCTAACTTTCAGTTTTATTCCCCCAAATGAGCATCACCTCTGAGCCCCACCCCTTTCACACAGCTCTTGGCAGCCCACAGGATTGGAGGCAGGGCCAGAGCTATAACTGACTCCCTCACAGCTCACGCCAGGACAACAGGATCTATAATAAACAGGGCCAAAAACAAGTCTGAAAACAAGGAAATAAATCACCCAGCCTTGAATTTCTGAATCTGGGTTCAACTGGCTGTGAAGTGGAAGACTAAGGTCTTCATTGATCTCCAACACAGGAAACATGGCCATCAGCCCAGAGTTGTGGTCTGGGTGGGGGGGAGGGGGAGAACTCTGTGACGAAAGGACACGTTCAGTGGGAGGGTTGTCTTGATCTGTACCCACCTATCAACCCTCCTCACTAAACAACTCCACTTTCAGTAAGCACTTTCATGTTCCCAGCACAGAGTCAGCTTCAGGGACTGTCACAGTCATGTGGCAATACGGTCATTTGGCTCTCATTAAGAATGAAGCAAGCCAGCCTCCTGAGAGTCTGAAGGTCTCATCAGATCTGGAAACTCAATTGGTCCCAACACAACCAAGACCCAGAGTTGTGAGCTTGGCTCCCAGATAAATTCAGAAATGCTTCCTTCTTTTATCCCATGGTTTTGCCTTCAGTAAACATTCACTTTTTAACTTCTAAACTTATTCCAAGCTTCTGAAACAAATAGCTTTTTTTTTCTTCACACATACTCTGAAGAGAAGAGATCAGCGTTCCCCAGGACTAGTGGGTGGTAAGTTTCAGTAAGAAACAGGCCACCGAGGCAGAAGCCAGAAACTGTGGGTGGTTGGGAGAAAGGCAGGGCAGAATCAAGGTCCAAAGATCTAGGGTCAGAGCTGAACAGGAGTTTCTCTCGCTTTGCTTGGGAAGTCTACCAAGGCCCCATGTACTGGAAGTCCATTTGTTCATGAAGAGATTAATATGTGCTGTGGGGCAATAGATCTTATTGGTTTTTTTTTTGTTTTTTTTTTGGCAATGTCCAAACAAAGGAGAACAAAGCTAAGGAACTGGAGAAGGCCTCTGAGTCCAGCATTATTTTTGGATGGAACTTTGAGGCTCAGAGAGGGAAGGTGTGCAACCCAAAGACCCACAAAGTTAGGATCATTAGATCCCAGACTTTATGACCCCCTTAGGGCTCCATGCCCTCCCTCTCAAAGTCTGCCTCAGTTAACCTACCTGGTAGCCTCTACCTCCAGGTCTTATTCTTGAAGGCTGTCCAGGTTCTCAGAGGCAATATGAGTGGACATCAAGGTTGCTAAAGGAAATGGCTCAGGCCTCTGACTCAGGAATCAGGGAAGAATGAATTCACCTCTCCCAGCCATGGATGCAACCAGACACTCATCAAGGAGGCAGAACTCTAGATTAAATGGTCTTGATCAGTCTCTGCTGAATTTCACCTCCCAGAGGATTAACAGCAAGGGATGAAGAGAAAGGGGTATGGGACGAAAGAGAAGAAGGGAGAGGGGAAAGAGGATGGGAGGCAGGAAGGGGAGAAGGAAGCAAAGTACGGGGCAGTGAAGAGTTGGAGCATAAAGCAGAAAACGTTAAGAGACGGGAGGAGATGGAATGGACATTGCTAAACATGAGACAGATTTGAGCAACTCCAAATCCAAGCATCGCATGAAATCAGGCAACCTTGTGCTCCAAGGAGCAAAAAGAAATTCTATTTGCATCCTGAGCGGTCAGAAGGGCCAAGCCCTTTCCGGCTGAGCACTGAAAGAGCATCAGACCTTCTTTCCTTACCTTTGGTAACCCTTTTTGGATACTCCACAAATTGCACTATCAGTCCTGTTCCAAACCCAGAATGATTTGGGCTCAGAGAAAATGTTGAAGCCACAGATTTTTTTTGGTGAATCTTCAGCCAGGAACTCTCCAGAGAAGCCTCCAAGATCCCTAAACAGTTACATTTGCTAATGTCCTTTGCCCTTCCAGGAGCTGCCTCCAGTCTTGCTTTGCAGAAGCCTGTGGGTGCCTTTGAACTTCAAATAGCTTCCAGATCTTGTGTGAGTACCATGAGTGGCAGCATTCAACCAGAAATGAACAACAATAGCTACAGAGCCTAAACAGGGGTGCCTTTCCCCTGGATTCTTAACCACAGCTTGCCACCTGGCTCCAGAAAAGAGTGCCTGGGGGCCACGGATGCCAATCTGAGACCCTGACCGCTTCTGGGGTCTGTTTCAGCTTTGAACACTAGGTAGACTCTTGGGCAGGGTCCCCATTGCCTCAGAGCCTGAGAGGACTCCCAGGAAAGGACTGCGGTAGGCAGAGAGATGGGCTTCCAGAAACAAAGTTCCATTGTCCACAGGCCCTGGGATGTGTGGGAACAGCTCCATCTGCAACTTGGCCATCTTCCCTGTGAGCAGGGATTCTGTGTAGTAAAACAACAGAAGTGGAAGGACTGTTCATATTGAAGTCTCTGCTTTGGTAAGCCTTCAACAAACTGAAACACAGGAAGAGGGCACGGATGGCCTGGAAGGCTCTGTGCGGGGTCTACAACTAAAGCCCAATCTTATGTACTGCTGTGGTCTGTGAAACCAAGAGGGTCTCAAATGGCCTAACTGCAGGTTCTGGCCAATCTGCTCACACAATACTATCAAATGGACAGGAGCAGTTTCAGCTTATCCCTGTGTAGTGGATGCTAGTTTCCTGCCAGCCATCATGTAAGCCAATCATGTCCTCCCCTGGGAAGGAGAGATGCTTCACCCCTTCACTACTACAAAGGCTGCCTCCCATCCTTCTGATTATTTGCTGTTACTGAATGTTACCTTTGTGCAGTCCTGCTTGGTGTGCAGTGTCCTCCAGGCTGTGAGTATATGTGACTAATATATTGTCAATCTCATCTGTCCAGCCTTGGACATCCCTCTAGCCCAGCAAGGCAAAAACCAAGCCAAGGTTTGGGGGTCCAGGGATACTAGCAGCAATGGTAGAAGAGCCCGATGGAGGTAGTGGCACCTGCACACAGCAGAAGAAAGTACCACTGGCAGGAGATGGTGCAAGAAGCTTTGGGAAAAGTTCAGACGCATTTTGAAGGGACAGACATCAACATCCAAATAATGAAAACCTGGAACAGTATGTGAGGAGCTGATCAGCTTGAGAACGTGTGTGGCCCACAGAGTTGGAGGCTTCATTGTAAACATTCCTAATTCTAGTCTCTATTAACTGGTTATGTGATCTTAGGGAAGTCATGTTGCCTCTCTGAGTCTGGGCTCTCTGAATCTCTCCTGTGAAATGCATGCAGCAAACTGGATTGTGTTAAGTGTGTCTTCAGACCAAGGTGTTGGAAACTGCAAAAATGACTGACATCTGCCCATTCATCCACGCATCCAGTCCTGTCTAAGTCCCCCTCCAACCACTGCACTGCTCCATTGTCCTTCCTTGCCCATTCAGAACCCAGTGTAAATTAGCACTTTGGGAAAATATTTGCTAAAGAAAGTGAATTCCATGCAAAATTATACAAGCATGGGAGTATGGGTTAGCAAGGGAGAAATAAAAAAACACTGCAGATAAGGTTTTAGGTAATTGGGTATGGCTTGAGTAAAAGTGCTATCACAAAGAAGAGATTTATTTGGGGTGATAAGAGAGGGGATGGAAAAGATATGGTTGGAAGTGAAACCACCGGCTTCTGGGGAGGTCTTAGTCAAGTCATTTAACTGGGCTAGATGTGCAAACGAGACTAGAATGGGGATTATGTTGGGATCCTGACTTCACGGTACTCAGTCGGATGGCGGTGTGGATAGAAAGGAGTTCAGCTATCCCTGTTGAACGGTCTTCTTCCAGACACTGCTGTTCCAGCATGCGTCTTACTACCCCAGGCATAGTTTACAGAGTGTGATTGCCAGCTGGATGACAACCAACTGCGAGCAGAGGATGACGGGTTAGCTGCGGAGGAATTGGTGATGTCTGGTGCAGTCCCTCAGACACGACGCAAGGCCCTAGAGTCTCATAAGCATTAATCCCTCTCCTACTGTTCTCGGAACACCAATAACTGACCCAAAGATGATCAGTTTCTGGATAAGCTCAGTTTGTTTCTTCATCTTATTTTCCATTTCATTTGTTTGGTGGCTCTTAGCACTTCGTGGTAGTCACATTTCAGTGGTGGGGCAAGCATATGGGTTTTTAAATGCAACCTAGAAGGAGCTGGCTCAGGAGATGTGATCTCATGCTCGTGTGGAGGCCCATGTGGACCCTGAGGCTTAGATAAGCCAAAGTGTAGCCTCTGGTTCCCTTCTGAGGGCCAGTAATGCGACTTCCAAAGTGTCATTGAGACCCTTCCCCATCCTTTGTCCACCTGAAGGTATGGATTAAGAGCCATCTGTGGCGGACAGAATGGTGTGGACCTCACCCGTCCTGGAGCACTCTCCCACAGGGGATTCTTTTTTTTGTTAACGAATGTAAACAGTTTTATTTAGAAACAGTTACCTATTTGCATTACAGAATATAAAACTTGGTTTACACTCTATAAAAAATAACCAATATCCAAATTCAAGAAAGCTTGCACTCACAGAACGTGTACTGTGGGTGTATAGCTTTCTACCAGCCTCAGGCTTGATTTAAACTGTCCCCGGAAAACCAGTCCTCTCCCCAAAGCAACCCCACAAAACACTCCAAGGGGCTCACAGAGATGAGAGTACAATGCTTGCTGCTGAGTCCCCACATCCAAAAGCTGCCATCCTAGGAGATTAAGTTTGCTGTCTAAGTGCGTGATTTTCATGTCATGTCTGCGCACCTAATAAACCTCGAGGCTCATACAACTCACAATGCCCCCTACCTAGGCTAGGATGGTGGCATTATTTATCATCTCTGGTCTTAACAATAAAAAGGGGGAATCTGGAGCTGGAGAATGTCCATTATCCTATACCAGGGTTAAATGTAAAGAGTGTATCCTCTATGAAGAGCTTGAGGCAAAGGCTAGGGTGAAGTTACGTGACAACTCTCTTCACCACACCAAGCAACCCACTTCAACACGACTGTGGAAGACCAAAGGATATACCTGCATTCAAATATAATCATTGCCCAGCACCACCTGAATGTATTATCCAGAGATACAGTAAGTAATAAAGGTTATATATACATATATTTATCTTAGTAACCTGAGGGCTAAAGATTTGGAATACAATAGCTCTTCTCAGAAGAGGTTCACAGGCAAAAAAGTGAAGAAAATGGACAGTTCGTATTACATAAAAATGGTTAAAATGGAGTTGGGAACAGAGAGTGGTTTCTTCAGTTCCTTCTACAGGGTTCCTCTCTTTGATAACAATTGACAACCTGCTGATCCATGATTCACCTTTTGTTTTTGGCAGCAGAGAGTAGGGTATATGAGGGAATAGGGTATGATGGTCAAAGGGAGGAAGAGTGAGCAATGGTTCTCAAACCAATGAGTCCCCTGTCTGTAGGTCTACCCTTGAGTCTAAGCTCAAGCTCTTGGGTGGACACACAGAGACCCAGTAGTGAGTGGTTTGCATTCTGAGGTATGAGGATCCCACAGGGGATTCTTAATAAGTATCCTTGGCAAAAGTAATGCTTCCTTTCAAACTTTTGTTTCTCAAACTCAATTGAGTCTGTGACCAGTTAGCTCAGTGGCGACAGTACAGACCTAGCAGATACGGATGGAAGAGGCTCAGTCACATCCTCATAGGGTGCATCAGATAGTATAGTTACCTACAGGGCTGCTCCCATTTGTGGGACCTTGGACTGATTACGAACTCAGAAATAATGGTCCTTGTGTGGTAGCAGAATAAGCATGCAAAGGACATGTAAAAACACCTTGGGAAATGCTCTGAAGAACTCACCATCACCAACTACCCAACTAGCTGGGCTAGTTCTTAGTCTCAGAAAATGGAAGGACTTTGTTTCTTTTCTTTATATTTTTTTATAATTCTTGAGATTCAGCAACTGTGCTATTGCTTAATTTTCCAATTTGATGGTTCCCCTTATGTTTAGACTCTAAAAATAGCAGAAGCTGATATCATCACATTAATTCCTTTACTCTGTTGAAATGTATGCTGTAGAGTTGAGCATTCCTTAATTTATACTTTAGCCAGCTTTCCATGACTGTGACAAAACACCTGACAGAAGTCAACTTAAAGGAGGAAATATTTATTTGGGCTCATAGTTTCAAAGATTTCAGTTCCTGATCACTTGAGTCTTTTGTTTCTGGGCCATGGTGGTGGCAAGCACGTGGTGGAGCAAAGCTACTTGCTTCATGGTGGCCAGAATGCTAAGGGTGGGGGAAAGGTTCTGGGGACAAAATATGTCCTTCAAGACCAAGTCCCCAATGACCTCCTTGCTCCAAATAGGCCTTACCTCCTAAAGCTGGGCACCAAACCTTCAGCACATGAGCCTTTGGGGGACATTCCAAATTCAAATGACTACAATCTGTCTTAAATTTCTCTGCACACTGTTCTTTCAAGACTGGGTTTATAAAAGCAGCAAGTCTGTCTTGGATGTCTTTGCACCTTCATATCTGGCAAAGTATTACCCAGGCAATGGGGGTGGGGGGAAGAATAAGGAAGCAGGAAACCTAATCCTAGAGTCTATGGCCTTGGTGCTAAGGTACGCCACCTCCATGGAAAGTGTGTATATAATCTTTCCTGCTCAAGTTTGATTTCTGAGTATGGTGGAAGGGCAAAATATTGTCAAGATTGATCCTTACTGGACTTTCTCATCCTTCTCACATTTTAGAGCAAGCATAATGCTATGAAACAGAACAAGGAAGGGAAGAACGGAAGCACGAGTAGCAGCCTTCATGACAAGGTTCCTGCCTTTGAACACAGTAACTTCAGGTCCTTCTGCCTCTTGGACTGAACAGCAATTGATCTTGCACCTCCTATCAGTGATGGTCTAACTTCCAGATCCAAAATCAATGCTTATGTCCAAATATGTAACCCTCTGTTACAAGGAGATCACTGGCACTTGTCTAAATGCTTAAGTGTAGGAACAAAGTAGAGACAAACTACCCCCCA